>NJDC01004278.1:405922-420960 GCA_002245475.1 Calephelis virginiensis
CTCGCTGATAATTGCAGCGGTTTTATCGTCTAAGGCTGTAGGTATTTCATCAAAGTATAGCAAATATTCGGCTCTGGCCAGCCATTCGCCTACAATACGGAAGTCGCCGGGCAAGTCCGAATCTAGAAGCCACAGCCATCTTCTGTGGAGGCGCTCCAACTCTGTCCACAGGGAGACGAGTTCGCGCCAGGATTTGGGTGCGATGGCGACGAGAGTTTGCGTGTACATGAGCTTCTCGAGTTTGTGGTAGACGGGCTCCCTGGCGAGCCGGTCGATTTCGGCACACATGTAGTCGTCGTAGTTTCGCGAGAGCGTTCTCGCGTCGTACTGTCGCTGGACCGTGGTGACGCGCTCCGCCAGCCACAGCCGGAGCGACTCGTACTCCTCTTGTACTGCCGCCACTGCGTCGGGACCTGTCGTCTGAAAGCAAATCGAAATATGACTAAACCATTTCATATACACTAGTGGTCGCCCATTGGTCGAAATTCGACCGAAGTAAATTTTAATTATAAGTTATTTGATATAAATTTAAACTTATTAAGGTACTATTGTTAATTATCTTTTTGATGAAAACGCCATCTTCATTTATCAACACTTTTTTTTTCCAAACAATATGAATACAGTTTGTGCGCCGTCTGAGATCTTTTATCGTTATCAACATTTTTATTTGTGTGTGTCTAATGCATGGTAGTATGTGTAATGTTTTATTTTTTGATTTAATGTACTTTATTAAAAATATTTGCGTTCTGCATTTCTCCTATACGTAAACAATAAGTGTACCAAATTTCATACTCCTCTGTCTGCGCAATTTTCGTAAAGAGGGTTCCAAAATTTTTGCTAAACTTATTAACTTTATGACAATGATAATACCTTTTTTATGTCATAAGTCAGCAAACACGGGCAAAGTTGGACCTACTAACATTTTTTGTCTCGGGGCTTTAACAACGCGGGATCCTTTTTTTATTATTATACATATCTACTCCTAATGAATCAATTATATTAAAATTATAAATTATATATATTGGAAACGCGTCTTCTGTTTCCAACAGGTTGACGAATGACAATACCAAACTTCGATTCTGCTACGTCAAACGCGTGTTTAAACTTGAAACTCCATTTGTTCATCTTCTGTTCATTTGTAAAGTTAATAATACTGTTGTGGTAATTTAGTTAGTTAATACATCTGATTTTATTTGAATAGTTAAAAAATAACAATATAACTCACCTTCGGTTCGGGGTATTTGTGCAAAAATTGAGCCACATAGGTCATAATGGATCTTTCATCTGGCTTGTCCACATCCACATCTTCAGCGTCCAGTAGCTTGGCGATTCCAAGCTCTGATTCTGCCACATCGAATGCGTGTTCTAATCTCTGTCTGTTCGTCTTTCTTCTCATTTCGGCCAGGTTTATAAGGTTAGCTTTGATAGCGTCTATTATCGCCAAGAATGCTATACCATCCCGCCATGACGGGCCAAAGTCTGTCACTTGGATATTCGAGTCTCTGCAAATAAGTTTAGAGTTTTTAAGTTTCGCATTTACTATAACAAAAGGCATTGCAAACGACTATTTTGATGGTAAGAAGCATCGCCATGCACAATTACTACTAATAAAAAAGTATTTACTTTGGGACTGTGTTTATTAGCATTGGTATCAGCAGCACATGTAAAGTAGTACGTAAATATCTCCTTGGTTTTGCATCTCGTTTAAACCGATCAGTAGATAACTGATGTAATTACGTATAATTCATCATGACATCATGAAAAAATAAAAGGCAGCCATTTTCTTAAGCATTTCATCAGTGTTTCAATTATTTTTAAGGTATTTTTCGCTTTTCGGTTTCGCCAAGTCTACTAAGAACTTCCTTAATTTTTTTTTCTAATAAAAACTTTCAGTAATAACTTAATGTTTTATTATATGCCAGCTGAAATGCTTTGATAGCTGTATAGAATGTACCAGATTTTCATATGTAATTCGATAATTATGAATCAATCGAGTTCTATCGTTGCCCCAGGGGTTTGCGTACACGTCTGACTCCACCATTTATTTAGATGTCTGTATTTCTGAGTCTGGGTGTTTATTAAATTTATTCTGTTAGATACCCGCGTTAACGTGTAAGAAAAGAATTAGAAAATTCGCCACGGGACTTCCTCAGTTGCTCAAATGGTTAGAGCATTTGTCGGCTTGAAACGAAAGGTTACAGGTTCAAATCCTGTCTAGGGCGAATTTTTTTCTTTCTTTATTATTTTTTTTAATTTATAGAAATTCCGTATCTATCTATAAGGTATAAGTTTTTCTATGTATTATAACTGTTGACTAGTATCCTTAACACACGCAAATAATTTGTTTACTTTGGCGTTAGATTGAATTTGTGTTAAATATGTCTAAGAATATTTTTTTTACTTGAGTAGGGGCTATAGACCTTGCTATCAGAAGAGCCGTATGCTTCTACGCTTTCTTATCACATAATAATAACTCACTTTGGTAGTGCATTGGCAACCCATTGTAGAAGCGTCTTTTTAGCCCCCTGCTTCCACCGATCTTCGGCTCTGTGTGTGGGAGTCGCCGCGCCAGATTCCTGCGACATGACTGATGCACATCGCGACCCACCCAAGTACTCCAACGCGCGACTATTTTCCTCGATCTGAAATTTTTTTCATGGATGAGAAATTGAGAGAATATGCCACCTTCGTGAGGATTATCGAAGTTACCATTAAGTAAAGATGGTAATTGATACAATACAAGTCAAATTGAAGTGACAAAACTCTTACACTTTTTATTTTACGTTCCATTGACTTAATAAAAATATTTTCTAATAGTTCGAAAAGTTACATAGCGACATATATTCAAGGTTTTAGATTTCTTATAATCTTATTAATTTTGTTTTTGACCAAAATGTTTTGCAAATTACTACCACTAAAATTAAATTTTATTTATCTTTAGCATTTTCTTTTTAAACTTCCAATAATTTGATTTTTTTAAAGAATGTTTTATTTGTATTTTAAATTCGAACATAAATTTCATTAAACAATTTATTCAAAGAATCCTATTGATAGTTAAATTTTATAGAAGAAAAAAGTTGTTAAGGAAGTATAATCAAATTACTTACTAATAAAAAATTAAATGGCTAATAAATTAAAAACCTAATTGCAGGACAAATCTAAATAGAAAAACAATCAAATTGTCACTAAGTTGTAACTAAGCTTTGAGCAATAAATTTAAAACTAGTAATATCTACTAATCCATTCAACTGTGCATTTGTGTCACATTAAAGAAGCTGTTTTGTAGATCAAGAGCTGGTGAATGCGAAACGTACGGTGTTATAAAATACTCAGCTTTATTTAAACCGCAAACTTTTTTGCCTGCAACCAGTTTGTTTGTACGTAAATTAATTTAAGACACCAAAAACCTTAAATTAGGATCAAATGTGGATTGATATCCAGGTCACATATTTTACAGTAAGCAACGCAAATATCTGACCTCTTAACAATAATACGGAGTATTTAACTCAAATAACTCTACTCAAATGAAATCAAATATATTTCAATTTCGGTATCGGCCAATTATCACATTGTGGGACATAGTACCTTCGCCTAACCGTGGATACCCTGTTTGAACACCTTCGGGATTATGGGCGTAAAGATGCTTACTTTCAAGTTTAGAACATTAATGGTATTCTTAAACTTCATTTTGTCATTACTAGGTGTTGGCTTTTTCTTATTTTAAAGGTTTCATTTAAAAAGTTTATTTTAAAAGTTTCAGTCTCTCGGTTACTTTGGCCTCATGACCAAAATGGTGTGACGTAAATAATGGAGTGACAAACATCCACACAGGTTTTTGCACATTACATTGTTATAAGTATGAACTTATAGGTTATTAAAAGTTTTCTACATATTTTAAGTATATTATAAATTTTCTAAAAAAATATATGAACTGTTTAAATTTTTGAGTTTTCTTTTCCTACTTTTTATACGCCCTACCAAATCGTAACGTTTATATCAAGTAACATTGTGATGCGGCTCGTCAAAATACCGTACGTTTAGCATCATCTGGCTTTACGACTAGACTTCAACACATAGTGCATTAAAAGAAACATTAGTATAAAAATAAAACTTGCGCATTTTGCATAATTCTCACCTTCGGTCCTCTTTCCTGTGAGCCCAATAAACAGAGTGAAGCTTGCGCAAACAAAATAATAGTCAAGCCAATTAAGAAAATATACAATACAATTATCTACCAGAAGATACTTCTAAGCCTACTGTGAATTTCTAAATACATCCGATTTTTTGAAGTGAAAACTTTGCGTTGTGCACTTTTTTCGGAATGGCTAAAAACTTCTAAACTCGCGTCAGGACACGTGGCCTGATCGAAAATTCGTAAGACGAATGGGGTAAACAGCCGGTGTGGCGTACGATAGCGCAATAAATGAATATTGTATTCTACCACATAAATGATAGTAATTTCCTACTGATAATTAAAGCAATTCGTGCAAAATTATTTCCTAACCATTCCAAAATATCAAAAATTCACAACGTTAATATTCAAGTTTTCACTTCTGCCGGCACTCCCGAAGTGCAACCCGTTTTTTATAAACACACGCTTTCTAAATGTACTTCTATGTCTGTCAAACCTTATAATGTGTACTATATTTTTTGATCTTAGTTACAGTATCTGAAGCTACGTGTAGTGATACCAAGGTACAATAACAAACGTTTATGGTCTTTCGCGTAGTATCTAATCATTTCTGAAAATTACGTAAGAGAGTTATTTACTCCTAAATGAAGGCGGATAACTTATAGTTACACAAGAAGTCTAAATGTCAATAATATCATACACACACACGCACACGCGCACGCACGCACGCACGCACGCACTCACGCACGCACGCACGCACGCACGCACGCACGCACACACACGCAGAGAGTATCGAGTGCCAAATCTCACGATTCTGGCAGACCTGCCTGGCTTCCACCACATTCATTAGCCTTTTCATACAAACATACCAGTTTCAGAAACTCTTGAGACCACCCTCGGATAACACCAAAGCTATTTGATCGTGGAATGTCGAGCTTAGTCTCTACAGGTCCCTACGTCCATCCACATTCGCATTGCATTTCTGCTTTGTCAATCTTTCATCTGTCATTTATTTTACATGACCAACCCAGCGGAGCATGCCCTTTCTCATTTTAACACCAACACTTTCATTATATCCCACTCTTTCTTGGATCTCACTGTTTCGAATACGGTCAGCTAGCGTTACACCGAAGATTTTCCGTAGCACGTTCGACCGCATTTATCCTAGTTCCATGCCTTTGCATGACATACCCGACTCTTGCTTCCATACGGCAACGTCCCAACAAGGACAAAATTATGCGAGTATAGCCACTTGACCCAAAATCTCGCTTTGAAATAGCATACCCAGCGCTCCATTCACACTATTCCGTACACACTCTCTCTTTTCCACATTCAAGGTCGTACCGAACAGATAAAGCAAACGTTCTTAAATTTAAAAAACCTTAACCTCATATGGGCAAAGTGGAAATGGTATGCAATTTCTTTAATATTCTATTTTCTATTATTTGTAGTATAGAAACAGCGTCCACCTCAACAGCACATTACACGAGTTATACGTTTTAGAAGTTAGTGCTAAGCTATTAACTCTAGGACTGTAACAAAATCTATTACGTAATCATAAACATCATAATTATCTATTAGTTGTATTTATAACCAAGCTACAAACAACATAACAAATATAACATACAGTACTACTATTTAAATTATACGCTTCAGCATTACACTTTTTACTCTTTTTACACTTTATACTTTTATTTTTAAATTTGCTGACCTAATCTAAATTTAAGCGAAATGATTAATTATGTGTAATAACAACTCTATATCTATATATAGATATCTTTAAAATACATTCGGATTTCTTGACTTCTTAAATATTACTACTGTACTAGCCGACCTGGCGAACTTCGTATCGCTTGACACTAACAGCAACTAACAGTTTATAAGTTTGTCGTTCAGGCATGGTGAGATGCCTACGCAAAATGGGGATTCATTTTTATATACATATTAGCGGTCCGTCCCGGCTTTGCACGGTTATGAAATATACATATAAACCTTCCTCTTCAATCACTTTATCTATTTAAAATAACCGCATCAAAATCCGATGCGTAGTTTTAAGGATTTAGGCATACAAAGGGACATACGGACAGAGGAAGCAACTTTGTTTTATACTATGTAGTGATTTTGCAGTTACGCCTTTATACGTAAGATAAAACCACATACTAAGGTTGTTGTGTAATCTAAGTTATTTGTATTTGACTTTGAATTATAGATGTATGACCGTATCCACAAGTAATTACTTTGTCTAGCGACTGATGTCACTCACTGATCCCGACATTATACAAAATACTGCGCGTTGGGTTTAGAAATATAGATGACGTTATTTTTATTTTATCTTCCAATGTTAAGCCATAAATTTCTGTTGTATAATTTGTTTAAATGCAGAAGTTATGTTTTACGGGCGTATATAAATATCCTCGTGGTACTATTGACTGTCTTTGTAGTCCCACAGTCTTATTTTATGTTAACATTTCATGTCTTTAGATTTGTACAAAAATAGCGAATGAATAATAAACCTTTCAAAGTTAGGTAGATCGTTATTTTACATTAGGTTTTGTAAAGACTAGTTTTGTTTTCTGATTCAACTTGTTTCGCTTTCAATGAACATAAAAAACTAAAGACGTTAATTTGTGTCTTAATATTTAATGGCCTGAAAGAGGAAATCGATATCTACGTTTTTTTTTAATATATGTGAATTAAAAGTTATTAAGTAAAAAGCTTCCATATCCTAGCTTTCAAGTAGGTAGTAGGTAAACTTAAACTTCGAGCCCTTTCTTCCTTTGTATCATGTAGGTAAAGGGTTATTAAATATAGTAGACAGAACGTTACAATATTTGCGGTCATGTCAAACTTAGGATGAACCGTTTTATACTAATATTAAAAAAATACGTTCAGAAAACATTCCGACCGGTGGCATCTGCATATCTCCATTTTTTTAATATTACATACGTCTTATCTGAAATACTTGCACATATAACCGTTGCTAGGAAGCGGATAAAATCGTTTATTATATCCCTAACATCACAAGTAATTGATGGCGGAGACGAAGCTGGTAAAAATGTGATCTGCAGCTATTTTTTTTACTACTCGATTACCTTCTCGCAGCGTGGAAAGTTATAACTTTCTTCGAAACGGAATTGCCACTTTCCAGCTCTGTCCTGAGTTGTAGCCAGAAAACAGATCTTTGTCGATCTCGGTGCCCCCTCAGCCAACAATTACCTATTAATTAACCCTACAGTTACTCTCGAATGTCAATTTCATGCAAATTGAAAATTTAAATCGGATTTGTCATTTTAGGTACTCTGGAACAGAGTGATAACGGATGATTAACATTTAGTTACAACAAAATTCAATGAATCGGATAAAATCATCTATTGTTTATTATTAATTAAACTTTGAAAATTCGATAGTATTGTGTTCAAGAGTACCTAAAGTGACAGATCCGATTACAATTTTCAATATTGCACTTCGAGATTCAAAAGTAACCCTTCTGTTATCTAAAACATTTCTTATTTACCTGTGCTTAGATGTAATGTAATTTGGCTTGTTAGAAAAGGAAAGTGGATAGGTACTTCGTTTAGCTCAGTGGAAGGAAAGTTACCACTTTCCACCCGAAAGCTAGAAAAGATATTTTATAAGTTAGTTTATACGAGCATAAAAGTTGGCAATAATCACCTGGAAGTATAAAATGATTGTCCAGATCAACCCGAGGACGACAGCCGGTCTGCCATCCACCAGGTCGGCGGCGTTGATGTTCACCAGCTTGATACGCTTGCCGGCCAGGAACCGGAGAGCTGTGTTGGCGTTGGATAGGAAATGTGGCCGGCGGAGTACGCGCCCTCTTTCCATAGGCTGTAAAAATGGAATCTTTTAGCATTATTTCTCCATTTATATTCCGTATGTTGGTGTGAAGCTTTCCCGTGATGGTAACTAGCTTCTTTGAAGGATAGAATAAACTGTTCTCATCTAACAACATAAGGAAAAGTTTCAGTTTTTTTTTTTAAATACCGTTATTACGAAGTAGAAAATCACGACTAGTTCGGATTTGGTAACACCATCTTACTTATTTCTGCCGCAATGACATTACATCGCTACGATCATGTTTCGGATTAATTCAAAATTTTCAAAATCTGTCTACTTTTAATTTAATAAAAGACAAACAAATAGATTCTATAGTACGTTATTACTCAATCGTACCTTTCAAACCGAGATACGACACTAAAAAGCACACAGGAGGTAGGAGAAAATATGTCAATCAGTACTACCACTGTGTAGTTTAGGTAAGTTGTAAAAGTGTTCGTCCGGGTTCCTTTGCAGAATAGACTAACTGTCTTCCTGCCAGGCAGCTCGTAATAGGCGAGCATATGCTTATCGTCACTAACACTCGTGGCATCTGCTTAGGTGGTCGAGTTTCGCAGCAACTCGTCCGGATTGGTACCACCGCCTTACCTATTCCTGCCGCCAAAACGTCAATGCTTGCCGTTGACGTTTTTTGGCTCGGCGGGTTAGGTAGCCGGTAAACTTACTTTTGTTCGAAGCCTAACACCCCGGCCGCAGGTTGGCAACGCACCATTGTCACCTTTGGTGTCTCTAGGCGGCGTGAATTTCTTACCATTAGGAAATCCGTTTGCTTTTTTGCCTTCCAATATCTTAAAAAAAGCAATAATTCAGGCTTCAGGTCTTTTATATTGCTAGTTGCAATTGTTCCCAGCGTAAAGCCAGTTTTTACTGCATATACCTATGTAACTAAAACTGAATTACGGGCCCTATGGTTTGAAAACATGCTGATTAACTAAGCGCTTGCATAGTCCCCTATAGGGGCAGACATTTTTGTATTGAATATGTAAGATTATTTTATTACCGCATCCATTGTTATCTTTTTATATGTAAAAATCATTGCTGTCCGTTTGTCTCGCTAAAACTCAAGAACAGCTGGACCGACTTGGCTAATTTTGGTTATGAATTATTCATGGAAGTCCAGGGAAGGTTTAAAAGATAAGAAAAAGGGAAAATAGGAAAAATAACAATCTAAGTTTTCCCATACAAACAGAAGGAGTGCAACGAAGTTTGCCGGGACAACTAGTTTCTATATGAAAACATCGTTAACCAATCCCAATCAGCCACTTACAGGCACGCGAGGTAAGACTGGGAAAACATTTTTTTAGTTATTAACTCTGCATTTTACTTCGCTAAAAATGAGGAATACTTGCCAATTTCTCGCCTGATAACACTTCAAGTAGCGCCAACAATTTCGTGCCATCTCGGAGGTCGTAGATCAGATCGTCGATCCGCAACGGAGGTATGCGCTAAAATATAATAATAAAATGGTATGAGCTTATCTTATCGTGAACTTATTCTTATTATTAAATTCTTTATTATACCCCAAATGTAACAAGAAAATTAGACATATTAATAAACACTAGTGGTCGCCCATTGCTCGAAATTCGACCATAATCAATTTTAATATCTTGTTAATAAGAACGTCATTTTCATTTCTCCAGACCTCCTACTTTGTTTCCTGAATAGTTGTGCGCCATCTGTGATCTTTTACTGTTATCAATATATTTGTTTGTGTGTGTCAAATGCATGGTAGTACGTTTAATGATTAATTGTTTGAATTAATGCACTTTACAAACATTATCATTAAAAAATAATAGCGTTCTGCACTTCTCCTACACGTAAACTATAAGTGTGCCAAATTTCATATTCCTCCGTCAGCGCAATTTTCGTAAAAAGGGGTCCAAAGCTGCAGACTAGAGGTCCACTTCTACCAAAGACCTGATGTCATTTCCAAATAATGCTAACTCACTCTAATGTACTGACCTCTCTTTTTGAAAGTCTTGTGATGTCAATTAACAAAGTCAAAATGAAAGATAGGTCCGTACCTACATTAGAGCGAGACAGCAATATTTGGAAACCACATCTATTCCTTGTTAAGAATGTAACCTCCAGGAGCAATCTATAGATTAATGCTATCTTATTTCAATGCCACAAAAAGAAAAGAGATAGAATATTTTAAACATGTCAGGTTAGTCCGGATATGTTAACTTCTGTACAAATGTTATGTACAAACTAATCTGACAGCACTATACGTGTTTTGTCTCTTTCTGTTACTATCGTTCGAAAGGAGGTAGCAATAACCTAGAAGTAAGTTACTACTGCACTAACACAAAATTACTACCACTGGCTAAAATTGACATACAACCAAAGACTTGCTACGCTTGGATGATGTAGCAGTATGTTATTAGTGGAGAATCAGAATTCAGAAAGTATTTAGAGAAACGTGTGAGGGTTTAAACTTTTTTGTAGTTAAACAGAATATATTTTTTAGGGTTCCGTACCCAAAGGGTAAAACGGACCCTATTACTAAGCTCCGCTGTCTGTCTGTTTGTCTGTCTCCACGCTGTATCTCATAAACCGTGATAGCTAGAAAGCTGAAATTTTCACAAATGATGTATTTCTGTTGCCGCTATAACAACAAATACTAAAAATTAAAAAAATTAAAATATAAAAGGTATACTATAAACCCCATACAATAAACGTGTTTCTTTTGTATTTTTTTGCTCAATATTAAAAACGTTAACAGGCAGATTAAAATTTTCACAGAATATTTATTTGTATGTTACCTTTCAAAAATAAATAATTAAATAACAATAAAGTAAAAATTAAAGTATAAAATCCCATACAACAAACGTAATTTTTAATAGATAGGTGGTGATTGTACGGAACACCTCATGCGCGAGTCCGACTCGCACTTGGCTAGTTTTAAATTTTTTTTTAACATATTTAACATAGCCACGTGTCTATCTGCAGAGAGTGAACCTTTAGCTATTTCAGACAAATTATCCAAAAATTGTATTAAATATATAAAAAGACAAGTGCAGATTCGATTGCACTTTCAGTTATTATTAAGCAGTTCCTAATGCTTACAGAGAAGTTCACTTGTGTAATTTCAGTGTTTTTGTATTTTCTAACCTTCTGCCATAATAAACTTACCCACGAAATATTTAAACCCGGAAATCCTTGATTTTGCTTATAATCATTAATTGCACAGTTAAAACAACAATAATTGTATAGAACCTTTTAAAGTTTCATATTTTTAGTCCCCGACAAAATTAAAAGGTGGTCATAAATTTGACGTGTCTGTGTGCGAGAATGTGTGTTCGTGTGTTTATGTTTGAGTGTGTGTGTGTTTGTGTGTGTGTGAGCGTGTGTGCGTGTATCAGCGTGCGTGTGTGTGTGTATGTGTCTGTATTAATAAACAAAGACTAAGGTAAGAATCAAGCTAGGTTGATATTGTAATCTGTATCATAATATAATAAAGACTATGAGACTAGGTTGAACCATGAAGTACTTTAGTCCATGTTTACTAATAAGGCGAAAAAAGTATTTAGCTATAGTAATGTAGCCGTTACAATATATTAGGACTACAAACCCGGTCACAAGACAACAACGCACCTGTAAAATCTATGGTGTCCATAGGCAACGGTCGCCTCTTATAATCAGGAAAACCATGTTGTTGTATAATTTGTCTTACAATATAAAAAAATATAATAAAAACTCTCTTCTCTAACCTTTGATAAATGCGAATTGATCCAGTTGACAAACGTCTTCTTTTGGACTCTTTCCTGTTCATCTGGAACAAATGGAATTAAGCATTAATCATCAGACTTTAAAGGAGACTAATATAGAGCTAAAAGTATAATAAAACAGACTTCAAACTGGTTTAACATTCCTTGCTCAATAACATTCGAAAAACAGAGGTTAGGGTCTCCTATTTCCGGAGTTAGATCTTGGAATTAATGTTTGTCCCATCTATTGTTTGTTTCAAATGTAAAATAATACATGGTAGTAAATTTTAAAACCATTAAATCACCTTAGGGACATATACTCATACCTATCAATAGTATAAATTCGGAAAAGTGTTTGTTAACCAACTCCAAAATGAGGAGGTTCTCTATTCGACTGTGTGTTTTTTTTTAAATTATGATTCTTTTATAAAATTGGTCATTAGTTCGAGGTAGTCCCATATAAATTTTATCATGATCCAACTAGTGATAGTCATAATTAATAATGCATAATTATTTTAATTGATGATGTCAACACAAAGGAAACTTAAGTAATTTTCATGACAAAACTTATGTGGGACCATCTCGGAATCATTAGCTATCATTCGAAAAAAGAATGATTAAATCGCAACGTGCGATAAAATAATTAAAGTCAGTTTCGGATTATAACCAACCGACAAAAATGATGAGGTCGTCAAGATAAATGAAAAAATAGTCCATATTTTATTTATTTTAGTATAAGTCAAAAACCACTACTTAATTGGATCATGATAAAATTGATGTGGGACCATTTCGGAACCATTTGATACCTTACGTAAAAAGAATTGCAACGTGATACACAATGAAATAGTTGTAGTCGGTTTTTGCAGTTTAACTGCGCTGCGCAGTTTAACTCAATACGGGTCCATATGAAAAGGTCAAATAAATTAAATACGGAACCAAATCCGCCGGCACCATCTAGTCTAATAGATTTAAGTAGGTCAAGTTTCGTGCAGAATTGTAGCTCATTTATTTTGGAACCGAGTTCACAGTCTTCTTTGATTTGAGGTCAAAACGAAGGAGTGATCTCATCTAAATACAAATTGCTGAACTTGGTCACTAGGTCAAGGCCAACCTGCTAATCATTGACTTGGCTTGAACGCAACATTCTGCGTAACCGAATTTAAACAACAAAGTATCTTCACGCACATACCCCTGAAGATAGGCAGAGGCATAATCAGGGCACCCACGACTAGCCGAAGAAACTAAGTCCTATTATGTGATAGGTGGCAAGCCTATCGCCGACGGCACATACCAAATCCGGGCAACGTTATGTTTATTAGAAAACTGAAAATACACATTTTCTACTTTTATTGCTGCCCGACCCGGGGATAGAACGCGGGACCTTAAAGGATAGCGTCCATTTGGGCGGGCCAGAACGGGGCGCATCGCAGCGCAATTATCCGCCTAGACCGCATTCATACATTTTGTATGGAGCAACGCCCACCGCACGCACCCCGGAAATGCGCTCCCCGATCGCGATGTGGCCTACAGCGACCAAAGATAACGATATCATTATTGTGAATAGAACACTGATGACATTTTAACGATAAGTTTCGTATGACAACTACTAGAGGCACCACTTTCCATACTTGACGATTTTAAAGTCGAGTCGCCTCTCTATTTTTTTGCTCTACTCTTTGGTACTGGGTAACAAAAATACGATGACGCGATGCGGCCCGGCCCGCCTAAGTGTGCTTTGCACTACGATGTGCCCCGACCCGATACGCTCCGACTCATCAACAGTGGGCGCTATCGTTAAAGAAGTCAAGTCCAACGCCGCGCCGGCCAGACCGTTAGACCACAGAGGCGATAAACAAAATTTAGAATTTAAGAAGAGTACCTAAATAATCTCCCTCTATCCCTATCACTCCTTAGTATTATGCCTATGACATCACTCTCGCTCAATTGTGCAAATTTCAACTATCGAAACTTTCAAAAGCAAAACGACAAAGAATATATGATGGATATCGTAAATCACATTTGTAGCCCATTTCAAAAAATCAAGGAGGTTCTCAATTCGGCCGGTATATTTTTTTATGTGTGTTCACCGATTTTGCAGTCTAGGTTTCTGAACCAATTAACGTAATTATTTTTTTGTTTGATACGGAATAGTTTCGAATTGGTCCTATAAAAATTTAAATTAGGTAGGCCCATTCGTTTTATTTTATGAGCATTTTTATCTACTTTCACCTATCCCGATGTCTATTTTTTTAAATTGAATAATATCAGCAATAAACAAAAAAGTATTAAATAAAAATAACTACGTTTAAAAAAACCGACCTCAAAACTAAAAAGTTAGAAACAATAAATATTAAATATTAATTATATACTACCTATTATTTCTATGAGTCATTTACTAATAGGTTAGAAGTCGGTGTCAAGTCAGTTTAATACTTAGGTACTTATAATTTAATTACCTAGATTATAATATTATAACAAATACTTTTGATTTTTTTATTTTGAGTCGCCTCTATAGTCTAGCGGTCCGGGTGTTGGACTTGACTGCATGAGGTCCCGGGTTCGAATCCCGGGTCGGCAAACACAAAGAAAATTGGATTTTTCCAATTTTCTAATAAAAAAATGTTGGTCGGGATTGGAAATGTGCCCGGTTGGCGATAGGCTTGCCTCCTATCACATTGTGGGACTTAGTGTCTTCGGTTAATCGTGGGTGCCTTGGTTGTACCTCTGCCTATCTCTTCCGGGATATGGGCGTTAAGGTACTTTTTTTTTGTTTTGAAGTCGTTGTTTTAACGTCGTTATTTTTATTGTTTTTAATATCGACGACAAGGTTAGCAAATTAAATCAAAAATAGCTTTTTGGACAAATTTGTGTTCGTAAATAGCTAAATTATTATGGTACGTATAAACATATGATTGTGTAATATTATGACTGCTTTAATTTCTGAAATTACATTCTTATTTTAGATAATGTAGTAACATTTAAGGTTAGAATATAAATTCAACTACCTTAGCCTCCGAACCGGAACACGTTACCGGCAAGCAATGACGTTATGGCGGCAGGAATAAAAAGGCAGTGGTACCAATCCGGGCGAGTTGTTGCGAAACTCTACCACCTATTCAGATGTCACGGTTTTAGTGACGGTAAGCCTATTATATTGGACACTATTTATTATTATTTTATTACAATTGGAATTAAATATTTTAATCATGACTTGAATATGCTAGTAAATGTAACTAATTTGAACTTAGAAATTTTAATTTAACGATGAAATACTTATACGGTTCCTTATAATGAACAGTATGTGTCGTTAAAAATATTTGCATGCCAACTTTTTGGTA
>NJDC01004278.1:429828-445226 GCA_002245475.1 Calephelis virginiensis
TAGTAGTAGTATGGATATATAGTAGTAGTAGTATCTTCACGCCCATATCCCCGAAGAGGGAGGCAGAGGTACAACCAAGGCACCCACGACTAGCTGAAGACACTAAGTCCCACAATGTGATAGGTGGCAAGCCTATCGCCAACCGGGCACATTTCCAATCCCGACCAAAATTTTTTTTTATTAGAAAATTGGAAAAATCCAATTTTCTTTTTGTTGGCCGACCCAGGATTCGAACCCGGGACCTCATGCAGTCAAGTCCAACACCCGGACCGCTAGACCACAGAGGCGATAAATCACGGATCACGGATGTATGTGTAAATAGAAAAATATCATTGTAGATCACTGTAAATTATGCTGAAATTATTTTTGGCTATTGTGCGCTTCTTTGTTAGGATTTTTGAGGTTTATAAATAATTAAAATACATGGTACGTCCATGTATTTTAATTATTTATGTCAAATACATCTGCCATAACTTTTCGTTAATCTCATTTTTATATTTCTGTTCCTGAACAAAAGTATGAGATTAACAGTATAGTAACTTCCCGACTTCTATACTACTACTACTTACGACTTGCCATTTATGTAGTCTATATAATTGTAATTTAACAGTAGGTATGAATGCAATAATTTATCTGTCGCTTCAAATCGTTATATGTGATATTTAATCGATTATTAATGATTATAGCAACAATGCTATGTTGTTGTATAAATCTTATTGCACCGCATCTATATTCAAGGTCATAATTTTCAGCTTTTCCTTTACTTTCGTAGGTAGGTAGGTACGACTATAAAATGTCGACCTGCAGGCTGCCGCATTTTATTCGGGCAGGAAGTATGCTATAACAAAATGTTGAGCTGCTAAAACTAATTAAAAAGGCCTATGTATTTTCGTTAGCTAAGGGAATATATTGGACCTGAGAGAACAGAGGCTTTCATCCCCATATTTCAATGGATTCTTTTTTATAGGTTAAAGCAATGAACAAGCTAAAGGATATCTTGATGGTAAGAGACAAATGTCAACAAATTTAAAATATGTAGGAGTTATCCTGGACAATAAGTTGAGCTTGAGTAAACACTTGCATAAAGTTATAAAAAAATCGAACATTATCCTTTGGCTTATTATGATAGGAAAGAAATGGGGTCTCGAAAAAATATTCTATGGCTTTATACAAGAGTGATTAGACCAATAATATGCTACGGTGAGATAGTCCGGTGGCCTCGAACCAGGCTATCCTAGGGTTGGCATGCATGGCAATAACAGCTAGCATGAGAACACCAAACGTAGCCCTAGAGATTATGTTGAGCCTCCCCCTCACTACACCTGTTTACTAATCAGGCAACTCGTCTCAAAGCAATAAACGTTTGGACTACATAGAACCACTACAAATTGGAGCACACACAGATATCCTACAAAGATTAATAAAACGCTTTCCACTCATGGAAGCCTCCAATGATAAAATAACTGCAATTTACAGTTTTGATTAAAAGTGCAAATTTAGCTTATTGAAGAGGGTTACGAAAGTCTAAGTCTTAAAGAAATAGGGCTCTTTACTGATTCAGGTTCTGGGGCAGAAATGTATTCAGAAGACCTGAATATTAAGTCATGATGGCTTTTAGGTATACACAATACTGTTTTCCGAGCTGGATGCGTCGGAATCTTATTAACTACACAAGTTACCGCATTTGTACAGATCATATATCGATCGATAAGTATACTGACAAATAGCAGGGTCGTAATTTTAGAAATATATATACCTCACAAGACCTGAATGTAAACTATCATGGCCTTAAGGTTTATACGATACTGTTGTCCAAGCTGAATGGTTCAGAACCACATTAGCTACACAAGCTAATGCATTAAAAAAGACCACAAATTTATCGATAAGGATACTTAAAGATAGCAGGAGAGTACTTTCAGCCTTGCAAAAAAATATATATTTACTTCAAGCTTGAATATTATCGTTGTGCATTTTTGATATTTTGGAATGGTTAGTGAACAATTTTGAACGAATTGCTTTAATTATCAGTATGAAAGTACTATCATTTATGTGGTAGAATAAAATATTCATTTATTGCGCTATCGTACACAAACATGACAACACGAACATTCGCGCAAGCGCCCTGTGCCATCTTACGAATTTTCGTCTTGCGAAATTTCAAGTCACGTGTCCTGACGCGAGTTTAGAATTTTTTACCCATTCCAAAAAAGTGCGCAACGCCGTTTTCACTTCAAAGAAACAGACCCCCACGCCATCATGGAATTCAAGGGCGTAACAAAATATCGGGTCAAGTATATCGGATCTCCGAGTTCACTATCCGAGGCCTTCACAAATGAAGAAGGAGTTGGGAATCCTGAAGGAGTAGATTCAGACCTTTCGAAGCAAAATAAGCGACAATTTAGGCGTCAAGTTGCGCCTAGGAATGAAGGAGAAGATTTATTAAAAGACAGCCGTAGGTCTTATGCCTTATAGACGCTATGTCAGAGTCGTTGTCCAATGGCTGGGATGTTCGGCCTTATGTGGCCTGCTACCCTCCAAACCTAAAAGGACAATCAACATACCTTTGATATGAGAAATGAACTCGCGGTCAACAGTAAACATATTTATATTTAAATTTACCAGTCGCTCTAACACCTAGACACTACCTGTTATGGAAATCAATGACGCTACATCTATACTTAATGATGCTAATGATGACTTCATAAGAATAATAACGAGTCTTAAATAACTTTTCTAGTTATTATTAACTAGTTCAACCTGCGGCTTCGCTCGCTTACAAAATTATACAAACTCTTTATAAATTGTAGTACGAGTATATGTGTTATTCAGGTGTATAAACTGTGTATTGTAAAGTTTAATTAAAATCCATTTAAAAGTTTCTGCATCACACATTTAAAAATATTAATCTTCGAAGAGGCTACTCTTTCCTACTACTACTAAGTCTTTCCGTTTTATTTAGTCTACAGTTTGGTGGATGATTCCATTACTAACTTTTCTTACCTCTACTTGGTGGATATCTCCTGTACACAAACTAAGAGATGGAAATCTCTTACACGGGAGGTGTATCCGAATGCATAATATAATTTAAGTATCTTCAAGTACAAAGGGAACAGGTAGTACAGCTTAGTACATTTTTGTCTTAGATCCCTTCTCCATTTTTCATTAGGTGGGCTGAGGTTCATTGTACAAATTTATCACTTACGAAAAAAATCCAATCTTTTTCCCCGTGTTGGTCGGGGCTCCTTTGTAGAATAGACCATCTGCCTTCCTGCCAGGCAGCTCGTAAAAGGCGAGCATAGGCTTACAGTGACTAACACCGTGACACTTTACTAGGTGGTAGAGTTTTGCAGCAACTGGTGCGAATTGGTTCCATCGCCTTATCTATTCCTATCGCCATAACGTCAGTGCTTGCCGTTGACGTGTTCCGGTCCGGAGGGTAAGGTAGCCGGTAAACTTACTTTTGCTCGAGGCCTACCACCCCGGCCTCAGGTTGGCAACGCACCATTAACACCTTTGGTGTATCTAGGCGGCGTGAATTTCTTACCATCAGGAAATTCGTCTGCTTGATTGCCTTCCATTATAATAAAAAAAACCATCCATCCATCCTCACTCACTTAATAATATTAGGGACTATATCAGTACCTATCAGTTGTTGCGAGTGATTAAGTTAGTAAAAATGTTAAA
Source organism: Calephelis virginiensis (assembly GCA_002245475.1). Lineage (NCBI taxonomy): Eukaryota > Metazoa > Arthropoda > Insecta > Lepidoptera > Riodinidae > Calephelis > Calephelis virginiensis. The sequence continues at coordinate 433,513 of NJDC01004278.1, forward strand.
TGTTTGCCATTACATAATTTTTTGCATTCGCTCATTTTCTTATGGCAGTAGGTACTTGCTTAAGATGTTACAAGTGATTTAGTTTTTTTGCGTACGTTGTCATACATTTGTCATCCAATCTAAATACCTTACGTAAAAAAGATAAATAAGGATTTTGTCCTTATATTTGTCGCATTTCGTATAGCAGTAGATATTTAAGTTGCTACCAGATTTAAGTTAGTAAAAAATCCTCAAAATCGTTATCATCCTACGCTATCATCCAGTCTCATCTAACGGCCAATGTTAATAATGTATCTCAATCTAACGGATTTCAAGCAATCTAGATAGCTGCGTATCCGGCGGCCTATCCCATACCTAATTGCCATATTTATTCTGTCCACTGATATGTTATTGGCAAGCGATAACATAAAAATGGATCAAAATATCAATCTTGGACAGCAAGTTTTGGATTAGGATTGATTATTAATATTGGCCGTAATTCAATTACTTAATAAGAAATGATAACTTCAAACACGTTGCGCTTAAATTTTGTCTTTACATTTGTATAACATGCGCACGCGCAGGCATACTAAGTGGAGCCAATCGTAAAGCCGTCAAGCCGATTAAACTTATTAACCATATCGGGCTCTGATGTCATCTTGGCTGCTGGCTGCGAACAACAAATTCTTAGCTAAAATATTACGTTCTAGAAATTCCAAAAAAGGAATTATAAGGCCATGCCTTTTTATTTCAGACAGATTTCAGATTCAGATTAGCATCAGATTAGCATCGTCGTGTTCCGGTCCACTTTTAGGTACTAATACACCGGCGCGGCGGTAGGTTAGTGACGTAGTTAACAATTACTTTTGTTGTTTATTTAAATAAATCAGACATTATTTTCTTTTTCAATTCTAATTTTATCCAATTTAAAAATTCCGAATTTAAAAACTTTTAAGTATGTTTTCTTCAAGTTACTACTAGTTAGTTACCAGTAGAGTTTGCATTATCACATTGGAACCTCTACAGTACTAGAGCATCTAAGGCAGTGATGCCCAAACGGTCCATCGCGATCGACCGGTCGATCGCGAGAGGTTGCACGGTCGATCTTAGAGGTTAAGCCAGTTGGTACGTAATGGGGGCTAGACGGAAAAAATTCTTACGGAAATGTTGTCACGACACTTTTTGCTCTGTGGTCTAGCGGTTCAGTAGTTGGACTTGACTGTATGAGGTCCCGGGTTCGAATCCCGGGTCGGACAATTTTTTATTTTTATTTTTCTGTTATTTTTATTATCATTTTAATTTTTTTAATTTTTTTTTAATATTTTTATTTTCTTTTTTATTTCATGTTTTTCTGTCTGTCTCTCTCTATAAGAGAGATAGAGATTACTAGAGATTGATAGAGATTGAGAGAGAGAGGGGGGGGGGGTGAGAGAACTTCGTTCCATCCGGGTATCCCTTGACACCTCTCAACTTTTTTTTATCTACAAATGTGTGTAAATAGTAAGAAACTTTGTAAAACTGCTAATAATTACTTATGATTACAACATAAAAATAAATTATAATATAAATACGTATTATTGTTACTAATTATAATAAAAAATACATAAAAATAAAGATATCGATCTTAAACCCTTAACTTTTTCTAAAGTCGATCTTTACAGCAAAAGTATAGGCACCGCTGATCTACGGTGTCATTATGTCATATTCCGATTTGGGCAAAACGTCTCAAATTTTAGCCCAAAATTAATTTTCCCGCGCATCTTTATGACATGAGCCTTTTTTCAATTATGACATGGGCGTTAACAACATGCTACCTGTATCTGTCAATTTGACTATTTTTTTTTTGCACGTTACGTACTTATTCGGCCAATAACGAACACATTTTGATTGTTCTTTTATCGAAAGGTAGGTGATATGAATATGATTCCAAGGTGATATGTACCTACCGTATTAATTTTATCAATATCCGACAAGTGGTTTTGGAGTTATACTTAATGTTTGCAATTGTTTATGCACCTTGCCGTAGTCATGAATTTGGTAGGTTGTTTGAAATTTTACTGCACTTGACTAATTAGAAAATATGTTATAAAAAACAAAGAATAAAAAATATAATAAAAAAAGAATGCCAGCTTTTTTATTACAGGTATCGTATCACTCTGCAGGATGCAATTTATGAAACCGCCAAATGCTCTCATAAAAATCTAATGCTGATTGTACCTACCACACTCCTTTTATATCTCATTTGGATTCCAACGCACCCAGACTAGGTCTTAAGGTTATTTATTGACATAGGAAAATAGACCTTACATTTACCAGTTAAAGTTAGCTTTACAGATACAAATCATTATAAAATATTAGATCCTTAAATAGAAATGGTTGTGAGCTCATACAAACAGGTAAGTTGGTTGCTAAAAATATCTCGTACAACTTACAATTCTAATGCCGTTTAGAATGGGAATAAGTAAGTAGGCATTGGACTCGAAGCTTTGCTTTTAAACAGACATCGGAGGTAATTTTATTGCGCACCCATTAAACTAATATTAAGTTATTTTATTGAATCAGGCGTTACTTTGCGGAAATCCATTATAAAAGATGTAAAATAAGCCTTTATTTTGCTAATTCCGCGTAAGCAGTGTAACCGTTGTGGCAAATAATCCTCCAAACGACACAGAATGTGACAAGCCTAACTGACGTTCCCACCACCCACCTCCGCGAACTGTTCTGGTCGCGGAGCGCGCGCTTATTTTATATCTTTTTTAGTTTTTATTAAATTATTTTTTGTTTTAAATTTATTTTTTTTATTTTATATTATATAATTTATATTATATATTATATAAATTATATTATATAAATTTATTTTAAATTTATTAATAATTAAGTTATCTTTTCTTTCTTTAGGTTTTGGCCTATACGTGTATTTTGCCATTAGTCAAATAGAAATACACATCAAATTTTATATCAATTATAATTAGTCATCAATCTTAAGTCGTCAGTATGTCGTGGCTCTTGGGTAAAGCGGTGGTCTCATTACTCAAGCTCATGTAATGAGATTTGGCGGCAACGAGGAATTACGCAATACGCTAATTTGTTTATGATTATTTCATTTGTGCACTTTCACAGAACAAAATTGTACAAAATGCCACAAAAATTAACTAATTTAACTCAATATCAACACGAAATTCAATAAATATGAAAAATCTTCGACCATCTTTTCTCTCGATGGCGCCAAAACTCCTTTTAAGCTATCGCAATTTTCTTTCAACGCTACTATTCTTCTTCTTCTTTTATAAGTATGGCTTTTGATCGTTTTTCACGACAACTTTGCCAATGTCAAGTTAGTTAATTCTTATACAATATTCTGGATCATGAGTAAAGCAGTGGCTTCGTTACTCAAGCTCATTCAGTGATATTTGACGGCAGCGAGGAAATAGACGATACACTAATTTCTTCATGATTATTTCATTTGTGCACTTTCACTGAACAAAATTAATCTAATTCCCACCTAAATTAACCAATTTCACTCAATATAAACATGACATTCAATAATAATGAAAAAATGATTACCACCTTCATTCACGATGGCGCCAAAACTCAACGATACTATTATAAAGTGAGAGCAGGCCCTCTTATCCCATAACATTGACATTTATGCCATAACAAGTCGTGATCAATAAAGTTAAAAGTCTTTGTCATATCAAAAAAGAGCACAACCGTTAACTTGCTATTACTTACATTTTGAGTAACACACCTTATTAAATTAAATGATGTTAGCGTGGTAGATTTGTTCTTTTGAAAACCGTTTTGATATTTACTTATAATATTTAATTTATTCAAATAACTTATTAACCTATTATAAAATGATTTTTCAAATATTTTAGCAATAACAGAAACAAGTGTGATTGGTCTATAATTGTTTAATGACTTCTTATCACCACCTTTGTGCAAGGGATTATTTATATTACGTGTCAACTCAATGTTGGCAAAAAACAAGTCGCGTGACCTTCACTCTGCAAACAAAAATCTGTTTTATTTTACTACATTACACGTTTATTTTAAAGCGTAAGCTCCTGGTGCAGGGATGTTTGTTAGGCCTGCCTCTTACATTCGTAATTTTGTCACGAACAATCCCTTTTGAAAAAAAAATTCGAACCCAGCGAATCCGATTCTATGGAGCTACCACATATCTGCATTCGAAATTTAAGAGTACTGAATTTGAGTAAATTCATTTTGGCGACAATTTCGTTTCGAAATCTCAAAATGGGATTCCGTTATAGCAGTTTCGTGTGTGACGGACTTTAGATACAGGATGTAACCCGCGGTTACGTACGCGTATTATTTTTAATCAGCTCTCTCACGTGTACAGGGATGTTACTCTCTTGCTCCATAAACATCGTCCCAAACAATATGATACCTGATATTTTAGCATATCTATCTATACTAGTGGTCGCCCATTGGTCGAATTTCGACTATAATCAATTTTAATATATTTTTGATAAGAACGCCATCACTTTCAACTAATAACCACTTTGTTTCCAAACTTTACGAAAGTAGTTTGTGCGCCATCTCTGATATTTCACACAATATATTTGTTCGAGTGTGTCAAACGCATAGTGGATTGCGCGGATCCGCGTTCCGGCATGCAAAGGATTAATGTACTTTATAAGCATTACTATTGAAAAACATTATCGTTTTGCACTTTTCCTATACATGAACTATACCTAATTTCATACTCCTCCGTCGGCGCAATTTTCGTAAAAAGAGTTCCAAAGTTTTTGCTGCTGGTTTTAATATTATGAAAAACAAAAATAAATCCCCATTTCGTCTTAGTTATTGTCAGGAGAAGGTTAGAAAAAAGCTGGGAAAAAGATGCTTTAATCCATACAAACTGTTAGAAGTTGTGGTACTAAGTTCACCAGATTGGCTAGTTTAAATTATTGTTTAGATTAGGTATACCATTCAAATTCACTTCGTGGCGCCGGCCTTGGAAGGAGGACAAACACACACTTACGTTTGGTATTAGCAAAGACAATTTACTAATCACTAGTATTAGCATGGATCTTAAATGAATTAATTAACTCTTTATTATGCAGTATCAAACTTACAACAAAGTAAATACAGCACCATTAGTTCATACTTTGTAGTACACAAAAGGCGATTTTATCGCCGAACAAAGCGATCTCTACTCTACACTAGTCATAACTTTTATAGTTTAAGAAATTACAGACACAAACACACTCAGTATAAATAAATGAAAATGAAAAATCTTAATCCGGAATGTACAAAAACATTTGAAGCCACAGGTCATCACCTGTGATAGGAATAGGTAGTGCATATTTGACTAAACTTCGAAGAACATAGACAAGAAACGGATACTTCCCTAAGACTATATTTCTTGGGACATCTATGGCAGAGTTCGGGACAACAATGCTTTCAAGCATTAGAAAACATGTTATTTGAAATAACAAATGTGAGACAATTTCTGAATCATTTGCTATCTTTCGAAAAAAAATTATCAAATTTCGACGTCGTATGCAATGAAATGGAGGTTTTAGCATTTTTATTGCGCTTAGTTATATAGCGTAGATATTTATGTTAATAATTGCATAAGTTTTAAATTAAGATACATTTAAAGAGATTTTTGTAGATTCATGCAAGGCCGCTTAGTTAATAAATCTTTAAAAATGTCAGATATAATAACGTGAATTCGTAACCTCCAAAGATCAGACCTTCTAACTTTAAACATATTTTTATATGCAGTTCCAAAATAAATAAATAATAAATATATCTAGAAAAAAATGCACAAATTGTTCTAACCCCACGTTAAGGAAAGTACCTAAATAGTTATATTCTTGTGTAAAATGGATTTGAATAAACTAAATCCAGATCCAGAAGTAAAGACGTCTTAATTTTTTACATAAATCCTGACTATTAACACCGGCTAAAAATTCAAAGAAAAAGATGTTTTCAAGTCGGATTCAAAGTTTTTTAACGAACTTTCTATTGTGGAGGCCGCTCGTTTATGGGCTTGCGCCCCGGTTGCCCTCACCTAAATCCGGCCCTGTTACGCCGTGCTTATCAATAAAGCGGGTTGTGTTCTATGTTGTTTCAGCGATACTATAGGGATAGACGAGATGTACAAACTGTCCTGAGGTGTCCAAACATTTTAAACTACCGAATATTATACCAAAATCGGGCGTAGACTCCTAATGGCGCCCCTTTTGTTGTTAATTCAAGGTTGATTCAATCAACTGGTATTATAACGACCGCAGGCGCAGTAAACATATTAGGTAAAGTAATAAGTCACAGGTACCGAATCGTAATAACAATTTCTACACGCAGGTGCTTGGCAGGTACTTAATAGGTTACCTGACTTTAGAAAAATTTGGATGATTATAGTCTCGCTAAAACTGGACTAGAGTCGCAATAGATTCCGTCAATTTTGGTTTAAAATATTCATAAATGTTTAGAAAAAATGGGGAAGATAAATATTAATAACGAATTTCGCCGGAACAGCTAATACGAACAAAGTTTATATTTATCGTCTCTGTATTCTAATGGATCAGGTGTTGGACTTGACTGCAAGAGGTCCCGGACCCGATTTTCGGGTCGGAAACTTTTGTTTTCTCCAATTTTCAGATAAAAAAATGTTGTTTGGGATTGGATTGCCGGGTTGGAGTTAGCTTGTCACCTATCATATTGAGGGACTTAGAGTCTTCGGGTATCTAGTCGTGGCCCGTGGGTGTCCTGGTTATGCCTCTGCCTATCTCCTTGAGGATATGGGCGTGAAGTTACCAAGTTAGTTAGTAAGTTTATATTATAAAACTTACAAATATAAAACAATACTTTTTGAACTAGTAAAGCAGATAGATATATATTTCTATTGATCCTGACATCATATTGATGTAATATTTAATGTCTGAGTAAATTTTATGTCATGAAGCAAGTAGGTCAAAGGTCAGAGTAAAGGTTAACTGCTTCCATAAAATAATGGAGTTAGAAAGGTCACAGTTATCTAGATTACCTGTATATATTTTACTTTATGTTAGACAATAAAATCGGTACTTTCATGAATATTTGAATTAATAAATGAATAAGAAATTATAAGTTTAATACTCTACTATCAATAAATAAATTAACTGCAACAAGATAAATCCCTAGTAATGATATGTGATGATTATAATTAATATTATAAATGCGAAAGTTTGTATGTTTGTTTGGTACTTCTTTACGCAAAAACTGCAAAACGAATTTTCATTAAATTTGGAACACACATGGAGGGTAACTTGGATAAGCACATAGGATAGTTTTTATCCCAAAAAGATGTTTCTGTGGGACGCAGGAAAAAGCTAGTTCTAGATATAACATAATTAGATTCCTCCTCCTTTAATAGTCCAAAAAGAACCATCAAAATCGGTTTTTCATTTTCAGAGTTATCGTGTAACAAGCATACAAACAAAACATACAATCGAATTAAGAACGTCTTTTTTAGAGTCCGTGAAAAAGGCTCTATCTATCTTAAATTCATTGTTGATTGACAGATAGAAAGTTAACATCGCAACACCAAACATGTCAGATGAAGGCTAATGATAAAATAGTATTCTGCATCCCATCTTTCTCCGTAGTTACAATCGAGAACATTCAAACATACAACAATGGACCACCAAGTGGAAAGGATTGTATATAATTGCAATATGCGAATATAACTCATTCGAAATAATAAAACTGCATTACGTATTCACTTTAAGAATACATTCGTTTCATTTGAATACAATTATGAATATGTCCACGGAATAATCCCATTTTGTATATACAAACACACAAACAAAGAGACAAGTTTGTCTAGCTGTGTAGCTTTCACTTGAAGCACATTCACAAAGTCTTTGCGGGTAACACGATATGTTTTGCTGTCAGTTTTACCACAGCCACTAACCTACGTTTAAGTAATGATATACATGTTTTTTTTGGCGCCATCATGAATGAAGATGATTGTAATTTTTTCACAATTATTGAATTTCGTGTTTATATTGAGTGAAATTAGTTAATTTAGGTAGGGATTAGTTTAATTTTGTTCAGTGAAAGTGCACAAATGAAATATTTATGAAGAAATTAGTGTATCGTAAATTTCTTCACTGCTGTCAAATCTTATAGACGAGCTTGAGTAACGAAGCCATCGCTTTACTCAAGACCTTGACATGACTTTGTAAATTGTGACTAATGACTGTATAAGAATTAATTAATACGGAAGACATGGTAGCATGGCCTAATGGCCTTAACCGGCCCCAGAAAGGGGCAAACTAACTACTAACCAATAATACACGCTAGATTATCAATTAGTCAATTCAATGACTGGTCAAACTGACAGTTAAAATTATCGTGTAATAGCCCATAATAAAGATTCTTGTTTAATATTCGAATATGTATCATGTGTTAAATTATACAAATACTTGCCCCCATGGGGAATCAATCCCGAGCCTCACGATTGGTCAATGGTCGGTGGCTACATAGATATACAATCGTTCGACCCAAGAGGCGGTCAAAGTCGGTAGCGTAAAAAAAGGCGTTTTTATCCAAAAAATGCCACGCAATGTTCAAAATATTTAGTACTCACTAAATATTTTGAACGATATAATAGGTATGTATATGGCAACAGGACTGGTTTCACTGATGGTTAAATGCTAGGCAGCAACTTGCCCGGGCTGGGATCCACTGCCAAGCCTAACCATACCACTAATTTACTTTATCATGTTTCGGTTTGCAAGGGAAGGCAACCGATAAAATTGCATAATAGACCTCACGTCCCTGCCGCAGGACCTTCCGTCTCATTCTCTCATACCATCAGGAGAACCGTGTGCTTGATCGCTGACAAAACATAGGAATAGGTAAGGCGGAGCTATAGGAGAATAACTACTAAGTAGTTATACTTGTAAAATAATATCTATTAGATTACTAGTGGTAGTGTATGGTAGATCGAGTAAAACTTGATCGTTATAATTTTTGCTTAAATTAATAAGTGATAGCCAAGTAGTAAATATATTTTAACGAATTTTTATGTTAAAATATATAAATAATAAAAATAAAAATTGAATTAAGTTAAATATTTCAGAATAAGTATTCTGTAACAACTTTTAAACACACACAGCAATTAAATAAATTTCATGTTCATGTTATTTTTATTTCATTTTCATTACGATTAGCGATACTATATCAATACATAGAAATGCTTATAAATAAATGCCAGAATAACACTCAGACCTGGAAGTACAGACATCTAAATGCTCGTCACACAATTCCTGTCCAGTCGGAAATCGAACACGAGCCCTGCGGTATGTCGGTGGAGTTAGGCGTATACACTAGCCCCTTTACCAACGACGCAGCTAATTTAATGACGTCATATTAAGAGCAGACTGAGTTGAAATATTGTTCAGGCTTGTTTATTAATAAGGGGCTAAGTTAAGCGAAAGTCTATAGAATATTTCAAAGAACTCGACCCATAAATAAGCATGAGCGAGGACGGGCCATGACATCATAGCATTTATTTTTCAACACAGAGCACTTAGCGATAGAGAATTTCCATTGCACACAATTCAAGGCCAACGTATAAAGGAAAACAAATTTGTACGGACTTCAAACAAATACGTTAAAAACATTTTATTACAACTTCTAACGTATTAAAACGTTTGTTGTTATCCTATTAATATTTATGATGGCGTTTTGACGTTTAGTGTTTTCGGATTTTTGTATGTATTATATAGTTTGTTACAAAGTTTAGGATATATGGGATTTATAACTTGAAGAACTGTATTGTGTCAGTTATTTTTGTTTTCAAAAGGATCTTCCTCGACGTGTATGTAGTAGATACACGGCCACGAATAGGAGCGCGGTCGAAAAAGACGTTTTCTCAACATCTTCTTGCTGTAATAATGACTTCATTCCGATCGATTGTCTAAAGTCCATAGACGCCATTTGTTTACTTTATTAATTCAATGGTTTACTTGCAAAATCAGGGTAATTCGATGGTACAAAAATGATAGTACTTGAAGTCTTTAAGTACGCTCAACATTAATTTAAAATATGGTCGCACTTCATGAACAAACGTAATATATATATACGAGGTTAAACACTTTTTTATAATTTTCTATTGGTTGAATCATATAAGTATCTTCACGCCCGTATCCCTGAAGGGGTAGGCAGAGACACAACCAGAGCACCCACGACTAGACGAAGACACTAAGTCCCACAACGTGATAGGTGGCAAGCCTATCGCCAACCGGGCACATATCCAATCCCGAGCAACATTTTTTTTTCAATAATTAATGTTTATTTTATTTATTTTTACGCTTATATTAAATTAATCGCCTCTGTGGTCTAGCGGTTCAGTTGTTGTTCTTGACTACATGCATGGTTCGAATCCCGGGTCGGACAACAAACGGGAAATTGGGTTTTTCCAATTTTCTAAAGGAAAAACGTTGCTCGGGATTGGATATGTGCCCGGTTGGCGATAGGCTTGCCACCTATCACATTGTGGGACTTAGTGCTAGTCGTGGATGCATTGGTTGTGCCTCTGCCTACCTCTTCGGGGATATGGGCGTGAAGATACTTTATATTTAATTAAAGAGCAACAATATACGTATTGTGTCGAACAACAGTCACAATTCGTTGTACTTTTCACTTTAAAATCGTTTGTGTCAATATAAAAGTATTAAAACTAAGGATAACGAATTAAACAATTTCTAATAGAAACGAAAAACGAGCGTCACAAGTTTCGTACAAATATTGATGTAGAAAGTAATATTCCAATCGAATTTTATTACTATTATCATTTAGGATGAAAGATGAATGACATATGAAAGATTGACAAAGCAGATATACAGTGCGAATGCGGATGGATGTAGGTATCCGGGGAGACCTAGGTAGACATTCAACAATCAAATCGCTTGAGTGTTAGCCGAAGGTAGTGTCAAGAGACTCCAATATCAGCGTGTTTGTATGAAAGGGTAATGAATGTGGAGGAAGCTAGGCTGGTCTGCCAAGAAAGTGAGGTCTGGCACTCGATACTCTCTGCCTACCCCGTAACGGACTTGGCGTGAAGATATGTATGTATGTATATGTATCATTTAGGATATTTTTTTAAAAGGAAGAGTTCTCAATTCGTCATTATGTTTTTTCGAATATTTGGTAGGTACGTTATTAGTCCGTCGATATAATGAATGGATTTTAATGTTTTTTTTTTATATTATGCATGATATGAGGTAATCAAATATAAAATTGATTAAGACCCGACTAAGAGATTTTCGAATTACAATGTATAATGCATATTTTCATGGTTACCTAGATAATAATAGTAACGAAATAGCCCAAGTAGTTACCTTAAGGGACATCAAGACATTTCCTTATGACACATTTACATCATCTTTATCTAGTTACATAAAAACAAATATGCACTACTGTGTACCGTTATCATATGTTAATACCAATAAATCCGTTAAGTGATACCAAATGTAATAATCTTTGATTAAACACTTTTTAATCTAAATTGTATTAAGAATTGTTGTGAATATGTGTGAATATTTAGCACGGTGAATTTTGTACCAGTAAGTATCGACGACACGAAACAAACATTTACACACCGGAAGTAGCTTTTTGCAAGGCTCACGTTCATTTTTAAGTTGGTAACTTGTAACATCTATAATATAAAAATGAATCGCTAAAATGTGTTGGTAAGCGCATAACATCCG
>NJDC01004279.1:19112-33329 GCA_002245475.1 Calephelis virginiensis
TTTACATCATTCAACTGAGACCAAAAGTTTTGGCACCTTGCAGTTTTGGTTATGCACCGTTTCGTCTCCTGGTCTTTGGAGCACAAGACGTCGTCATGACTCATATGAGAGATTGGTTTCTGTACTGGGTAACTAGGTTCTTGGAATTAGAAAGATCTCAAAGATCATTGCTAAAGGTTATGACTTTTAAGCCATTTAGATTTCCGACTTCTAGTATATATGGACTATGTGATCTTCTTACTGTAAGAAAACTTTATATTCGAAATACGGTTTTAAAACTGCATAAATCGTTAAAATATGATTCCAGGAACCTGGTTGGACGAAGGAAATATAACGTGTCTTCAATCTCAAGTACTAAAACTATGTTTGCCCGAAGACAATTTCGTGCTCAATCTGCATATCTTTATAACAGAATAAATAAGAATCTCAATATTTTTTCTATGTCGTCTTACAAACGCAAATCATCTTTAACGTCATGGCTAAAAAAACGAAATTATAATAGTATAGAATCTCTGTGCAAATAATTCTAGCTTAGATAAATATACGCACTAACATACATACATGTAGCATACACATCCATATTCTTAATAATGTATACATACTACTTACTAGCACACAGATACACACACACACACACATACACACACACACACACACACAGAGAAACGCACACACACACACCACATACAAACACTTACATAAACGTTCACACACATTATTTTTATAAAAAAAAGAGAAATAATAATTAACATTCTAAAATTTGTATTTAAATTAAATTTCACAGTGTACAACCAGCCTTAACGTTAATGTTTATATTCTAAATGGAAGAGCGGTGTCACCTAACACAAGTGCGCCTGCACTTAAAAGGAGACTCCGACCGCATAAAAAGAATCGAATAAACATTTTTTGATTTTTTTTTGATTGGACAAAATTGTATTTCTGAATCCATCAATCTGTATCCATCAATTGTATTTCTGAATCAATCCACTTAAGCAATTCTAATTGCGGTATGGTCATAAAGGAGTCTCTTCGTAAGTTGATAGCTAAGTAATCCGAAGCTGCAACTAGGATGACCATGGTTTTATAGTTCCGTTTCGGGATGGGATAAGTTCTATATAATTGGTAGTTATCTCTACTCACTAAGGGTATTCAAAAATAAAATAATCTTTCATCATCTTAGCTCTAACCTTAAGTAAATGGTAAATTTTGGTAAATTATGTGTGAGCATTTTCAATTGATAACTTTAACTCATTAGACAATTTTCCTGAAATAAGATTTAACTCCTCTGGAAGCGGGTCCGGTTTCAAAAGATGAATGTTGAACTTCCCAAAATACACCTCCGAAACGGTATCTAGTACTACATCCTGCATAGTCTTTAAATTTGACTCTAAGCTGTAGCTGCCATGGAGCATAACAAAAACTCATTGGTCGCTTCCGCGCCTTTCAGTTGACCTATAAAATCGTAAGTAGTGGTAGGATTTGTTAATAAAATGTTAAGGAATACAAATTGAGAGTATTTTGGTTTTTTGCGTTTTTGGTTTTTTTAATGCGGTGGCAACATAGTTGTCACTACCTGGAAATGAAATGTAATTTTTTATTAAATTAATTTATTTATTTAATCCTTTATTGTACTAAACGTATGGGGTAGTGCACAAAAAAATTGACAACAGTAATAACACATTTTACAAAAACACAAAAATTAAAGTTAATAAAAAACTGTTAAAATTCTAAATTTACAAAAGAAACTAAAATAGAATAAAAAAGGTAATTCTAATAATAATAATAAAAGGTCTACATAATTACCTGCATGTATTGTGAAACTATATCCCTTTCAGGCCTGAAACCTGTTTTTTTTAGTTTAGATTTTTGACTACATATCATATTTCAATATTGAATAGGATACTCCAAAAAAATGTTTAAAAAAATCCCCCTCTCCCCTCTTAGTAGAAGGGGACCCTGCACGATCGTGATGCTCAGGCTTAAACTAATTGCACGATAGTGACGGTGTTCGACTTTAGAGTTGAAAACGTAAATAAAATAAAAAATATCATAGCAACATATTATGTTTATTTATTATTTTTAGTAGAAGGAACAGTAAGTAATCAGTATAAATCAAATTGCAAATCACTTTAGACTTAGAGTCAATCAAATATTAACAAAAACTATTATTCTTATTCAACAAAATTGAAAATATTTTTAAAAATATAAAAAAATATTTAATGACCACTTTTTTCAGTCTGAAATTTTCTACTTTGAAACATGTTTTGTTTTCTAGACAAACAAAGATAAACTTTATAGATATTTGGTACATAGTACCTTTGAGCTACATGTGCAACCTTCCATCTCGTACATGCTCTTGGGCTATCTATTAATTCATCGAATGATGGAAAATGATCATATCCATCATACCTTTTGGTTACAGAAGGTGGATTCGGTCGACGAAACTTAGATGTAATAGGAGCCTAGTTCTCATCTTGTTCGTCAGTATCAGATCTTCTTCTACATTCTGGTTCCTTGACAAGAGCATCTGACACTTGCATTCGAAATTCCATTCGGAATTCGGAAGCCCATTATTTTACTTTTGGATACTCTAGTTGTGATTGAATCTAACACATACCAATTCAAGTCAAGGCCAAGCATTCGACATGTCCTAGACTCCAGAGAATCATTTGCTCGTCGATAGAAATAAAATCTGGTTGACGTTCATCGACATTTGTCGCAAGCATTTTTGACTTGAGTAAGTACAGGTTACACTTTCTAGAGTGAATTCTGGTTTCCTGCTAGAGCATCATTACTGTTATAGATAGTAGATAACATGGAGTGGAAGAATCTTGAAACCATATCTATAAATCTTGTCAGCAACTAAAGCTAATCGCATTTAGATCCCCCAGTTTATGTGAATATGTGGGTATGTAATGAATACCATGTTGTAATCTATTCCTACAATTTTTTTTCAACTCTGACACTTCAGTGTTCAAAACTTTTCCTCTTTTGGGCATGTAATAATTGTTGGTACAAACAGCGGCATGCTCAAAAAATGTATATCAAAATAGCCTTCAAAGTAGGCCAAAAGAGACTTTATCGCTGCTGAAGACAGCTCCGAATAGCAGTGTTTCTTTCGGTTGAATGACATCTGTTTTAAGATACTTCAGCGAGTGTCTCATCTTTTTTGGCTTTTAGAGAGCTTCTGGTGCAAGAGCAGGTGATGGACCTGGACAGGGAGCTGATTCAGCCTCCTCAGCAGGCACCAACGGCAAAACAGAATTTTCTCAGTCACCTTCGTCATCTTCAACTTCTTCTAATTCGGAGTCATTGCCATCTCCAATGAGCTGAAGCAACAACTCACCCGTTAGTATAATTCGTGAAACTAAAAATAAAGAAATCTTTAATTAAAACCAAAAAAATAATTATTTACCGTCATACAAAGTATGACACTAAAAGATCAGATTGAATCGGATCGTCACTATCGTGCAAACCAATATTTGAAAGGGTGTATTTTCCAATTTAAAGTAAATTACACTAACAATATTGTTTACTGAATGACATTATTAACTAAACAAGCTATTAAAAGCAAAATCATATCAATTTGTGGAGTAAATAACAAAAAACTTAATACTTACTTTTACCATTTTGCTCAACAAAATACGCCGACATATTCAACACAAGGTCAAAAAGCACTAAGTGCCTTCTCACTCGCACCTGTGCGTTTTATTCATAAACAGAATCGTGCACGATTGTTGCCTACCGTCTTGGGCCCGAAAAGTTAATTAAAATAGGCGCGAGATTTTTTTTAAAATAAAATGCACGATCGTGTTCCGTCGTCCTGAAAGGGATATTAATACAACAAAGTTTTTATAACAATATCCGAGTACACATAATATGGAACATAATATATAAAAAAATATAATAGACTAAAGATAGGACTAACTCTATAGTAATATATACTATAACACAAACACATATATAAAATATTTAATTATACAACTAAAATTCAAATAAATAAGTATGAGTATCGGAAATCAATAACTTTCAGAATTTTGAGTTTTTAAGAAATGTTTATAAACACGTGACTTAAATATAGGGAGAGAGTTAGACTTACGTATATCAACTGGAAGAGCGTTCCATAGCCAGATCGCTGTCACTGTAAAAGATTCAGAGTAAGATATGGTGTTATGAACAGGAATCATTAAAACAGTCTGATTATGTGGTCGCTGCGATCGGCCTTGCGATGGTAAAAATACAAAACGCTTTTTTAAATAGGGAGGAGATGTCGGATTGTTAAGTACGTTGAAAAGGCAAAAAAGGATATGCGCATTTCGACGGAAGCGAATATTTAGATCGGTACTGAAAAATATGATCAAACTTACGCAAACCAAAGATATAACGAATGCACAAGTTAATTAATCGATCTAGCTTGTTTAGTAGCTACACAGTTACATCAGGATAGCAGATATCAACAAAGTCAATTATTGGGAACAATATTTATTTGGGGATACAACAATATTTATTTTAATAATTGGGGATAGCATATTTTAGCTTTCAGAGGGATGAAATTTTTGAGACGTTTCAAAAAATGCATGGAAGCAAAAACCTTACGACTAATCTCACTTACGTGTAAAGACCATGAAAGTATATTTGTCATGTATAGACCAAGAATTGTTACCGAATTTCGTTTTGGAATTTTCATGCCGTTTAGAATTACAGAAGGGCAATTCAGAAGATCAATATGTGATATTAATCTACTGCGTCCTACAAGCATCACTTGAGTTTTAATAGGATTTAGTATTATACCAAAATTTATAGCCCAAGAATGTACGCATCCAAATCTTTGTTTACCCTTCTAATCACATCTTTGAAGTCTTCAGGATGGACGGATAAGTATATTTGCAAATCGTCTGCATCGAGATGGTAGGAACAAAAAGATATTAGTACTGCTACTGCTACTGCATTGATAAAAAAAGAGAAAAGCAATGGAAATAACACTCCACCTTGAGGGACACCTGCTTTAATCTCACACCACTTTGTTTATCCGATGCACAAGTTACTTATTTTTCATAGAAAAAAACAAACTATCAATCAAGAATAGAACAGGCAATCACGTGTAAGATCAATTTAGATATTTTTATCATTTATTTTTTATTTATTCATATTAAAATCAACTTTCAAACAAGAATAAGTTGCTTTAAATCCAGCAATTGCATTTTCCGACGATCCTGTTTTCCCCAAGCTTTGTAAGTAATGCTCCGAAACAAAGCCTCGATTTTCGACGTCCTGGGTTTTGGATTAGCCAAAGTCTACACTGTTCATAAAGGGCTAAGTCTAAGGGCTGGAGATAATGAGACGTGTTACTGGGCATTGATATCAAAATAATGTCATACTGATTGGCATATTCCAACATTCCCCAAAAATATGTATTCATTTCAAATTATTCATGTCTCAAAAATCAGCGTACGAAACATCGTACGCTGATTTTTGAGACATAAATAATTTTGATCCTGGAGGCATCCCGTCTTCAAACTCGGCTTTTTTATTTTTTCCTTTCATGATACAGGCAGGTGGCAAGAATGTGCCTTCCGCATTGCAGGGTATAATGGTTATTGTCTCCCCCTTTTCAGTTGATGTCACTGTGGAAACCGCTTTAGAATCTTTTTCAGTAAGCACGTGTCCCGGACGACTGTTTAACTGTAGGCTAGATTCATCCATGTTAAATACGCAGTTAAGAAGTAGCATCTGATTGTCTTGGATAAGGACGCTTGCAAGTAGTTGAAAGTATGCATTAACTTTTGATCTATTAATGGCGTCGACTATAGCCAAAGAAAATCCTTCTAAATTCCTTAGTGTAATATCAGCATTCCTACTTAAAAACATCTGTAACAAGTCTTGTACTGCTTCAACAAAGAAAACCAGAAGGTTTTCTTTGTTGAATCTATGCTTTAATTTTAACTGTTCGGCTAATTCGTAAGCTATTTTTTTCACGCAATCCATTAGAGGTTTGCACCGGAGAAAATTATTACCTCCGGTATTTTTTCTCCGGTTCTTGCGAATAACCGGAGATTCTTCAGATATTTTACCATTGAACTGTCATGCGTCGCGTGAACCGCTAGAGCTCCATAAATTTTAACGTCAGTCAATTGTCTATTTTAGTTTTATATACCCTATTTTAGTTCTTCAGGCGACTCGTAAGGGATTAATTAAATTTATATAAAAAGCAATCCTTTGCTATTATCAGAAGTAATAAAAACAAAATCTCAAAATTTTAATTTATAAATTTGAAACATTTAACACAATAGTAATGTGATACTACTTTACGCACCATTACCACCTTTGGTGTCTCTAGGCGGCGTAAATTTTTTACCATCAGGAAATCCGTCTGCTTGTTTGCCTTCCAATATCATAAAAAAAATTATTAAAAAAATGTTGCTGAAAAACTTTCCGATCTAACTGAGGTCCCTAGAACAGTAAGGTATTTTTTAGCCAGTTTGTCTAGTGGTTCTAAGTATTTATAATTATGACAAAAATCTTTAATTATATTGGAATTTTTCCTAGCATAAGCAATTTCAGTATACATTTTTAAAATATTTATTGATTATGCTCCGGTGTGTCGATATTTTCCCTCTGAAATTGTGGTCCGACTGCTTCATCCGACTTAATCGGACCACGTGAATTTTTTTCCCGTTGGTTCGATTAATCGTACTGCAAGGAATCGCAATTCCGCTACGTCCGACTAATCGGTCATGTTAACTTTTTTCTTGTTGGTGTTAGGTGACGGCACTTTTCACAGTTGCCCATCATCATTTGAATAATAGTTTACTATACATGCCGATGCTAGTCCCAGTTCTACTGTTTTGAATATAATCCCAGTCATTTCTGTTTTTAACTATATAATGTTAATGTTAAATGACTGACATGACTGATTATGAAGTAGTTTCAAAAAAGGCAATATAAGAAGTGTTTCTATAAGCTGTGATCAAAGGTTGCTTCTATCACTTCGCAAGGGCAGTGTGGAAAAAAGCTACGAAGTATGAAGTCACCAAACCACTAAGCAATAAAATAATTGTAGCTTTGACAATGTTGTTACCTTATTTAGTTTAATCTAATCTAATCAAAGACATGCATATAAGTTTGGGCATTATACACACAGGTAGTTCATTGTTATTGTTAACGAGATAGGGGTGAAATACGTTGGCAATGCTCTCGTAAAAAAACTTCTATAGTCGTCCAACCAGTGTCAAAATTTCCGACCATCCGTCAGGGACAGAACAAGTAACTTTTTCAGGTAATGTTTAGCCACTTTTAACGCAAATTTTGAAATTTATTTCG
Organism: Calephelis virginiensis; assembly: GCA_002245475.1. Lineage (NCBI taxonomy): Eukaryota > Metazoa > Arthropoda > Insecta > Lepidoptera > Riodinidae > Calephelis > Calephelis virginiensis. The sequence continues at coordinate 26,433 of NJDC01004279.1, forward strand.
TCTGCATTAAAACGCGATGTGGTGCGTTTAACCCTTACTTAGTCGCGCCAAAAAGTCGTATAAGAGGTCGCGTGGGGAGTCTAGCAGCCCCAATCAAAAAGTAAAATAAAACACAAAATACATGCAAAGCTAGACTTTTATTATTACGAACATCAAGAATTATGTATTAATCAACTTATAAACTTGTTTCTAATAAAATCAACATTTTTTTATAACGAAAAATAACTCTTTATAAACACACTTGGACAAATATGACACCTGTTGTATGACTGCGTACTTCCTGTTTCAAAAACATTCGTGATCCTCAATGTTATGACGCCTTTTAAGTCGTTTTTGCAGTGGTCGTGGTAATGTTGGTATGCTTGCTCTTGACTAGTGTTGCCGAACTATCGATAGTTTTACTATTGATGGTTTTCATCTGAATTAGACGGCTCTAATAAACCTGGCAATAATATCGCTAGTAATAAATACTATCGATACTATCGATGGTATTGTTGGTCAGGAAGAGTAAACTATCGATAGTATCGATACTGTCGATAGTATTGTTTCTTGTAAATAAATAAATCATCGATAGTATCGATACCATCGATTGTTTTAGACTATCGATAGTCTGCCAACTTGCAATAGTATTGGCTATGTTTTGTTAATTATGATAATAAACGAGAATCATTATAAACCGAGATTTATAATTAAATTTCACCGGGTTGTAGCAGTTTTAATAAATAAAAAAAAAATACAGATATACATAACTTCATCTACCATAACATCATTAAAATCGTAGCAATTAAGAGAGAAGATTTAAGATAATAATAATGGAACTAAAATATAATATAAATTTCAATATAAAAAAAAAAACTATATGAAACTGAGTAACAAATTAAATATATGATAACTAATTTGTACGTAATGTTGGTAATAAATAAATACAAAGTTATGATGACTAATCAAGGAAAACAGTTTTAAATTATTTAGAAGCATTATCCCACATTGAAGGGACCATTGAGTATTGACTATTATAGAATAATATTGTTAACAATACTATTGTAAATTGTTAAACTATCGATAGTCTAAAACAATCGATACTATCGATAGGCTATCGATACTATTGACATGACGTCAACTATCGATAGACTGTCGATAGCCTATCAATAGTCGACTATCGATCGGCAACACTACTCTTGACATTTGATGAGGTTTGACTAAATCGACAGCAAGTCGCTTAAAAAATACTGTTCGAGATATGTCGGAGTAAATTTTAGACTTACTAATGACATAAGAATTGATACCTGTGATATTGGAAAGTTGAAAAAGTAACACCATCGGCCATCTTTTGTTACGTCTTCCTACATTATAATTGGCGCACATCTATCTGTTCGTTTGTATCGTCTCCTCCTTTAATTTTATTATAAAAATGAACGATTTCAGGCTTTTTTTGTCACCCTCAACACTTACATCATGATGCACTGTCAATAAAAGCAGAAGTGATTTGCTTGGCTTTGATACATATGAGGACATAGTCTTACCTTTTTGGAAATCAAACAGCCTAGAAGTCACGGTTTTTATTCGGAAGAAAACAATTTGGTATTTCACACTTATTTTTTCTCAGTGTACCCACTTTAGTAAGTTTATGTTTATCCAAAAGAGATTTGGCCAAGGGAGCACTTGTAAACCAGTTGTTCATGATAACATTTCTTACAGTCCCGGCAATAGGTTCTATCAGTCGTGTTACTAAACTTTTGGTATCAGAGGGTAGTCAGAATGGTCCTTTAGGCTGTACTCTGACATAAACTTCAAATTTTTTTAAACCGAGTTACCGAGTCCACGAGAGCAAAATGTTTTAGTCCATATTTATTTGGTTTGGTGGGCATATACACGACGCCACAGACAATCGACCTCGAAAACTAGGCAACTGTTCATCAATTGTTACATTCTCGGACATACTATAACATTTCTGAAAATCGTCATTCATCAAATCAATCACAGTCTAGGTTAATAAGAATTCTTTCAAGTGCTACTTAAAAGTAAAGAAAGTGGTTTGACTCTAATTTGATATTTTTTTTTGTAAAGATAATGAATCTTGTAATAAATATAAAGAGTTAACTTATATAAAGAATAAACATATTTGCACGCCACAATGTAAAAAAACGTGCTCGCGAAAAGTAAACAAATATTCTTTCTTTCGTTTAATTACAGTTCCCTATTTAGGTACAAGCCAATTGAGTAGCACAAAGTAAATAAGGTGATGGTTGTGATTTCTTTCGGTAGGTAAATAATAATTCTTATCTATTTGCCTAAACTTAACTATCAATCGTCTCTAATAGATCGTGTATCGATTTCGTAATTTACTTTTTCTGGACAGCCTTATAATGTCAAAATGGCAGCCATATTTAGTAGCCGACGGCAGGCTTTTTTCGTAGGTATTTCATGTCCATATATTCCATAACAAATTGCAAAAGTGCTGTCAGTTTATCCAATGATTGTCTTTTCTCTCTTGTTGTACGTAAATTTTAAACATCTGAGTGTGAAAAGGAATCTTTTGCAACTTATTGTATTTGAGAAAAAAACAATTCTAGTATCATCAGTTGCACATAAATCTTGGTAATTCAAATGCGATGAACAAAGAACTCCTGACATATTAAGAAGTCAAAAAAATGCCGTGAAGACAGTGCAGCAGTGTTTCGGAGAAATAACGTTTCGCTGTCTCACACCTTTCTGTAACTGGATCGGTTTCGAGCTCTGTAATCGGACCGACATAGTGGCTTTTTCGAAAAAAAAACCTTAACACTTCGATGTATCTATTGTCGATGCGGCACCGTTGTAATGAATAAACACAGTTAAAGTTTAGTTTTCCCAAAAATGAGGAAAAGATGCCGCCGCTGATAACCATTTGCTTTTGGCATTACTATGTCAATAGCAAATGTGTATAACATTTGGGTATGATAATATAAAATTGTTACATTATGAGAATGTCTACATGAAACGAATAAACGAAAACATCAACACATACAATTTTCAATGCTGTATTTTCTATTGCGAATCAAATATAGTAATAATTTAAAGTTGTAGTATTACGAGGATCTCAATATGAAATGACATTTGCAGAATAGACCATCTGCCTTCCTGCCAAGCAGCTCGTAAAAGGTGAGCATAGGCTTACCATCACTAACACCGTGACATCTGACCAGGTGGTAGGGTTTTGCAGCGACTCACTCGGATTGGTACCACCGCCTTAGCTATTCCTGCCGCCATAACGTAATGACGTGTTCCGGTTTGGAGGGTAAGGTAGCCAGTAAACTTACTTTTGCTCGAGGCCTAACATCCCGGCCTCAGGTTGGCAACGCACTTTAGGCGGCGTGAATTTCTTGCCATCAGGAAATCCGTCTGCTTATTTGCCTTCCAATGTCATAAAAAATGAAATGAAATAAATAAAAGTAAACTACCATACCATACCATTAACATTGCTACAATATTACAGATCGTGTACAATTAATTATTTTATTTACTGCGTAATTAAAGTAAGCCAATATTTAAGTTTCCTCATTAATTACCTAAGTAATGAGGAGACATTAAGGTTTTTCTAATCTTATATGACCCATATTAAGTAAAATATTAAAAAAAATGAAAGGAATAATCAGTTCAAAACTCTGTAAATTGAATTTGTTTCCTGAATAATTGCCGCTAGCTATTTTCAGTTGTCTTTTTTTTGACTCGTAAAATAAGACGGATTCTCAAATATCTATATATATATAGTGAGAGATATAAAAATATATATACATATATACATCGTCTTGCGAGGTGAGGGAAAACAGGCTTACCGTCGAGTTTTTTCATAATTATCAAAACAAGTTTTGCCTCTTATGTTTTATCAAAGTTGTCTCCGCGACGACATACTTCCGCCATACCGCAGATTAATTAAACAGTTTTTGCTACATACGTTAAGTCACTGTTGTCTCTTAAAGCGACCAATTGGTGAAACCACAATTTTTCTTTAGTGAGCATGCTATCGATACAAAAAATATTTCATTTACTTTATCATCTTGCAACATTCCCAGCAATGTAGCCAACGATATATTTTTTAAAGTTTGGATCATCAGTCGAAGCTTTTAGAGACGATATGTCTCCATCACATGCGTGACTTTCAAATACTTGGTCTGACTGTTAATCGTCATCGTCAAAACGTTCAGAAAAAGTGGTGTTATTAATACATTTTATAGCTGACGAACAATTCAGAACACTAATACTTTCTAATTGCAGTTGCCTGTCACACCTGCTTGTAGTTCCATACGGCATAATAGTTTTTTGTATGCTCCTTTAAACTGTAGGAAATTAGGATTATCGTTTTGTCCGCTGTTCATTCTTATCATACCAAAGAACAGTTCCAAATGATCTCGGCTTAAACGATATGTGGCAATATATACCATTTCTCTTGTATCCTTAACAAGAGTTTTAACCAGTGTTTTAGACTTTCTACGCATATTAGTATTCCTTTAAAAGCTGTATTACTTCGAACACTTAAGAATGACTCCAAATTTTAAAATTTTACTTCATACAGGCCTCATTTTCTTGGTACGTACGCTTTCTAGTAGTTGTAATGTGTAATTTAAATTATTTTTTTTTGGCATTTTCCAGAAGGTCATATTGTCTATTCTATTCCATTTTCTTGAAATACTTAAATCCAAATAATAATTTTATTTGGACATAGCATTATATGATTTAAATGATGACATTATGTAAAAACCAACTGTTTCTTTTTAAATCTAAATCTCCATAAATGTGTGTGGAGATGGCTATGTCTGATTTTTAACGTCACAATTTATTAAGTCGAAACTGACGAAAACAAAGACCATTTCATTAATATTGTGCGATTAACACCTTACATTGATCTGTGATTGACTTTTTTAATGTGAATGTCAAAATTTTCCTAAAAAAAGGTTTTTTAGACTTGTTACTTAGTGGGAAATCGTAATGCAGGTGCTGTAGGATACAGAAAAAACGTTGAACAGGTTCTTCTAAAGATGGGTTGCTTTGAGTAGGTGCTCGGATAGGAGTTTCGATTATTTCGATGACGATTGCTGAGGTAGTTCAGTATTCGAGTCTGGCTGGTTCAATGTAATAGCTGCGGCAAACATTTCGTCTCCAAATACGTTTTTGTTATAGGGGTAAATACCACTTGCTTTAAATCCTTTTATGGCAATCGACATTTAAAGTCGATGCTCCTTAAATATAAGCAGGGCAAAACATTCTACAGATGTCTTTTTGGTTTATGATATGACCGGGATGTTGTTTTTGGAAAGTTGTAATTTCTTATTCAATAAATGGCTCAATTGGACCGTTAACACGTTAAACGCCAAGCAATAAATGATAGTTAGTCATTTGGGCCACAGGGGACACCGGTGGGCCACTCTGTATTGAACTGTTCAGGCCACGGGGGACACCCGTGACCGGAGCGAGGTGTTCACATCAGACGTTGATTACAAGCCACGGGGCATTAATATTGAATGAAAACAGTAAGGATGTGACCCGCGTGGCGCTGTGCAACGACCAAAACAGCTTGGTTTTTTAATATTTAGAAAATATGAAAAATTACAGCAAATTTATAAGTAGATGTTAGGGGTGCCCTAAAACAGAAATAATAAAAATTTGTAATTTTTCTTGTGTTTATTTATGTATAAAAATGGCTAACAATTAAATGACCTAGAAAATATTAAAATAGAATAAAATAAAAAAACGGACTTATTATTAGTGAAGTTTATTGAAACAGGGCAAGCAAGATGGTTTGGAGGGACATTGTTCGCAATAAGTTACCACTTTTTGTGACTTATTTTTAGCAATCTTGCTACCCATGGTTGAAGCTATCTCTTTGTAGCACTGACGACAAGTTCTTCTAGCTGCTCTTACCATACCATCTCTTTTTGATAAAATATGTTTTAATCTTATCGGCCTTACTAGGACTTCGGGTTCGTGTAGTTTCTGACCTAGATGCTCCAATAACTGTTTTCTGAAATCTACGATTCGAATTTTTTTTTGTTACATTTTTAACAAGGTCAAAGCATTAACGATAGCAGTATTCAATAGAAGATCTATCGCCAGTTTCTTGTACCATTTAACCGACTTACGCAAAGGTGTAGAATAGGCAGCCATTTGGTCCGACAAATCAACGGCCCCTTTTGCTCTGTTATAATCACATATAATTTTAGGTTTTGTAACTATTTTTCCACGTTTTTTTACTGTATGGAATGCCGTAGAGTGCTTTGTCGACAAAACAAGAACTTCCCTCTTATCTCGCCATTTCATGACAGTTATACCATCTGTGCTTTCCCTTGCTATATATGCTCCCTTTTTGAGCTTAGTGGAAATAACTCTCTTTGGTAGATGTTTCCTGTTTTTTCTTAGTGTGCCTACTAAGTGGGTTTCCTTCTCTAAGAGTTTTCGAGCCAATTCTATACTTGTGTACCAATTGTCTGTATAAAGTGTGTGACCTTTATAAAAGAGATCACTGCATAGCTCCATGACCACATTAGATGGGGTATTGTTTGTGGTTTCATTGTTTTTGCCGGCATATACGTTGACCTTGTACGTATACCCGGGAACAGTGCACAATTTAAATTCCTTTATCCCGTACTTGTGTCTTTTTTGCTTGTTGTATTGTCTAAAAACAATTCTTTCACGAAATGGGACACTTTCGTCGATGCACAAGTCTTCAGCAGGGGTATAGTTTTTTTGAAAATTCTCATTCAAATCATTCAAAAGCTTACGTATACGATAAAGCCGATCTAATTTATTAAGTTCATCATCGGTAGAAAAATGCAACATTTGTAGCAGCAGCTCAAAACGATTGCGCGACATAATCGTTCGGGGAAATGACTGACATATTACTGGGTCTTTAGACCAATAGTC
>NJDC01004282.1:7189-45683 GCA_002245475.1 Calephelis virginiensis
CCTGTATATAATACTCCTCAAATAGTTCTTTATCAAAAATGTTTCATGTAATAGTTAACTAACTAACTAGTAAACTACTAAGTTTAGTTTTATTACTATTTTATTATATGTATAGAAAATAGATTAAAAATTAACCTACTTCTTACCTTACCTTTTGTCGAGTAACGGCGGGATCTCCCGTGTATGTTTTTTACATTCGCTACCGCATTACTCATAAAATTATTTAATATGCTTTTAGATTTCGGTCCACGCTTATATCTAAATGAAAAAGTAATCAAATTGAAGCAATCTCAAAGCTTTACATACGATTACTTTTAATAACTGAAAGAACTATTAAATTGATATAATATGATAACTGAATAATTAAATTGCTTTGAGATTTTAATGGGAAATATTGTAATCCTATTAATATTATAAATGCGAAAGTTTGTAAGTATGGATGTATGGATGTATGGATGTTTGTTACTCTTTCACGCTCGAATGGCTGAACGGATTTGTCTGAAATTTGGAAGACAGATAGATTGTGACCTGGATTAACATATAGGCTATTTTTAATCCCGATCGCACACCGGGTTTCTGTGAACACGCGGGCGAAGCCGCAGGTAGCAGCTAGTTGGTAATATATTTTGTTCACAGTGAAGTGTTTCATTAAAATGTTACATTGAAAGTTCAAGTACCTTGCGCGACGTATCACAATTTTTATCTATTCTCATATTATTTATTTATTGATTGATTGAAAAGAAAACAAATATTATATAAAAGTCTTACATGTAACGATTAAATAGGCTGAAAAAATATTTATTAGAGGTTATGAAATTTAAAACAAAACTTGAATTCTTTATCAGTTGGTTCTTACTTTTATGAAAATGTTTTTTTTATTATAAATAAACATTGTTTTTCGGAAACACCGAAAATAGTCGCAATATTTTGTTTAGAAGATGTTCATGGGTGTGTTCTGCCGAAATAAATACTTTTTTTTAATGACATTGGAAGGCAAACAAACAGACGGATTTCCTGATGGTAAAAATTCACGCCGCCTAGAGACACCAAAGGTGGTAATGGTGCGTTGTCAACCTGAGGCCGGGATATTAGGTCTCGAGCAAAAGTAAGTTTAAAGTTTAATACTACATTTATTTTACAAAAGAGAGCCATAAGGGCAATTTATAACCTAAGCGCAAGTTCCCTGAGAGAATAATTCAAAGATATCAAAATTCTAACTGTAGCATCCCAGTATATCTTTGAAAACTTAATGTATGTTCACAGAAATTCAAGTTCATTTAAAAGAAATTGTGATATACACTGTCTCAATACAAGGAATAAAAATAATCTTTTGTGCATGTGTCTCGTCTCCACAGAGTAAGCCATTCTTTCATGGGCCAATGTATACAGTTCTACAATAAACTTCCCACTTATATGATAGAACTTCCAATTAATAAATTTAAGAAATGTGTTAAATGTAAATTAAATGAAAAGGGTTATTATACCATTGCTGAATATTTAGTTGATAAGACAGATTGGGATATAATGTATCATTACATTAATTATTGTAAACATGTTTAAAAAAAAAGACAGCCCGCTGAGTTTCTTACTAGATCTTCTCATTGTGCGGCCGCGTTCCGATCCGGTGTTAGATTTATTATTGTATACGTGTCACAGGTGTCTCTTGTAGGTTTACGTGAAATAAAGTTTTATTATTATTATTAATTCTAAAATTGCACATTTTTTTATGAACAAGATATGCATCTAATACAAATTCGTCAGTTTTATATCTATAAAATCGTTAAAAAAGATTCCCTTGTTCAGTAATGATACAATTTGACAATAAATATATTACTATGTAGTAAGACAAAATGATGCTGTGAATTTTAATGTAGAATAATATAATTTTACTAAATAATAGTATTAATACTAAAACAACTCGACCTGATAAATAGCACCCCCAAACTTTTCGTGTTACCGTATTTGAGCGCTTACCACCTGGATCGGTTTGGTAGAAAGAGTAGCCAGTAAGCTCCGACTGGCTATGTATTTTAACAACAACATATCTTCACGCGAAGTCCCTTAAGTGGCAGCCAGAGAGTATCAAGTGCCAAATCTCACGATCCGGACAAACCTGTCTGGCTTCCTTCACATTCATTATTACCCTTTTCATACAAACACGCCAGTTTCGGAGAACATGTGTATTTATTTAAGTGTCTTTCTTAATATCAAACAACCCGCCTGTTTGTTTGCCTCCTTACACCATAAAAAGCCCAGTCCACAATAGTTTTATTCCCACATTATTAAAGTCGTAAATAAAAAAAGCGATGCATATCGAGAAAAGCGAGATTTAAAGGCCATTCAATCCGTCCCTCCGTGTTCAGTGAAACGATCCCTCGTCGATACACCAAGACAGATTGATGGATGCGATTACAATACTTCGTTTGATTCAGGGACACAACCGCGAAAACGGTTTCTTTTTTGTCCGTGTTTCGGTTAGGGCTCGGCGACTTTGCTAAATTCGGTTACGAATTTTGGTAAGCATAAATTAAGAACTTATTTTAGTCTTATATTATGGCTATTCCACTTGTTTGCTCTGCACTGTTGTGGGGACTGTTATAGCATAACGAGGACTGGACATTGCAAACTGTTTCTGGATTCTGGGAATTTTATCATTCCCAGAAATGCTTATTCCTGACCAGGACTATGATAGTTCGGGATAACAGTAAGCCTAGCATAGACAGGGTATTGCTTTACACATGGGGCACTACAGCAATTTATTAGTAAATGCATAGCATAAGCAAAATAATTTGTCATTGATTTTTTTCATTGATTGAAAATATAGAGCAAACATACGTAACCGGCAATTCAGCTTGAAACCAGCTGGCTTTGCATAATTTTGCCCATAATTATTCGACTGCCTCGTAGGTCGAGTGGCTAGCGTACTCGCCTAACTACATCGTCCAACCGCGAGGCTCGGGTTCGATTCCCGACGGGGGGAGGCTTTTGTGTGATTGATTAGATGTCTGCATTTCCGGGTCTGGGTGTTTACTAACTTTATTCTGGTATCTATTTAAGTATTTCTATGTACAAGTATCGTTGACTAACACCCATAACACAAGCATATGATTTGATTACTTTGGGGCTAGATTCAATTTGTGTGATTTGTATATTTAATTATAATGTCTTCTAAAGAAAAGAAAGAACGTTGTAATGACTTTAGCTTCTCGAGCATAAGTTAATTCATTCCTTACAAGACCCAGTGAGAATAGAGTGCCTACAGTGCAGCCCAAATAAGGGTCATTCTCCATACCTATTCCTGCCGTCATAATTTCAGTGTTCCGACTTGAAGAAAAGGGTAGACTTATATATTAGACCTAACACTTTTGCCTCATTACAGCGACACACCTATAATATCTATGGTGTCTACAGGCCATGGTTGGTCTCAATCAGGAAAACCGTGTCCTCATTCGCGGTCATATCACAAAAATGTAAGATATCTAGTATTTTTTTTACACAACTGGCCTCACAGTCTCAGGTTGTCATCAGCATTTTTATTATTAACAAAAACGTTATTATTGCAATAGCATACAACAAAAATTAAACAAAACTTAAGCAATATACAAAGCGAGCTTATCCTATTATTAATATTATAAATGCTAAAGTTTGTAAGTATGGATGTATGGATGTTTGTTACTCTTTCACGCTCGAATGGCTGAACGGATTTGTCTGAAATTTGGAAGACAGATAGTCTGTGACCTGGATTAACATATAGGCTATTTTTAATCCCGATCGCACACCGGGTTTCTGTGAAAACGCGGGCGAAGCCGCAGGTAGCAGCTAGTCTCTAATAAAAGGAATTTCTTCCAGCCGTTCAATCAAAATAGGAAATGAAAAGGTGGACGTTTAAAAAGAAAACTATACATAGGTACTCATAAAAATTAACATACATACAAAACAAAATACAGAGTTCAAACAACTACAAAAAAAACATTATTTTTAAAGAAAGACGGGTTTCACAATAACGAATTGACTGGTGTGTTTATAAACGAAGTATATTTCTTACCATTCTACATTTCCTGGTTTGCTTTCAATACTGTAAAAGCAGTTTTTCATACAGTTGCAGAGCAAGCGAAACATTCAATATTCGCTGTGATTTTCAGATTTCAATACAGGATTTGAGCGAGTGTTGCCAACAGAAAATCAAGTTTAGAATGCTATTTCAATTTCCGCCGATGAAGTGTGTCGTAACAGTTGCTATCATTTCTTTATGTGCACTCAAATCAAGTGGAAGCCCCCGGCGGCAAATACACAGTATTTACAGTTTATTTGCAAAACAGGCTTAAAATACCATTGTTGTACAGTGTTTTTTTTATGTTGGAAGCAAACAAACAGACAGATAAGATAATAGGAAATTAATGCAAAGTCGGTGGTGACACCAAAGGACAAAAGTCATTTATTCTGTGGCTTTAGGTATTACACTGATGACACATCCTCTAAAATTGGTAATATCCTCCAAAAGGAAATGGTACATTGCCAATCTGAGACCAGGGTGCTAGGCCTGAAGCAAAAAAAGATTAACGGCTATCTTATCCTCCGAACTGGAACACGTCAGCGGCAAGCACTGACATTTTGGTGTCAAGCATAGTTAAGGCCTTACCATAATCTAAATATCAAGTCGAGCTGCTGCGAAACTTTACCACACCCAGGTGTTACGGCGAGCCTTAGATTTTAATAAAATATGCATGGTGTTTGTTATAGCAAAGATATCACGAACAGCCTAGCAGTAAGAATGATGGTCTATTCTGCAAAGGAGTCAGGACGGATATGAATGTATCAGATTTTTTTATGATTTTTACTTCTATTAATTGTGTACAACGTTCTATTAATTCACTATATCAATCATAGGATCAATAGTTCGATCCCCGACAGAAACAGAAATTTGATAAAAAAATATGTCTATATTTTAAGAGTTCATGAAATTCATGACAGTTTAACGATTATCATTTTTCAGCTATTAGCATTTTTCAATATTTTTTATGATATTGGAAGGCAAATAAGCAGACGGACGGTGGTGCACCGTGCATTGCCAACCTGATGCCGGGATGTTAATCTTAGAGCAAAAGTAAGTATACCAACTACCTTACTCTCCGAAAAGACGTCAACGGCAAGCATTTACGTTATGGCGGCAGGAATAGCTAAAGCGGTGGTACAAATCCGGTCGAGTCGTTGCGAAACTCTACCACGGTATTAGTGACGATAAGCCTATGCTTGCCTTTTACAAGCTGCCTAGCAGTTAGGCAGGTGGTCTACCCTGCAAAGGAGCCCGAACCAACCCAAGGACATTACTTACCTACAGGCATGTGAGATAGACAGTAGGTATTATGTAATGTGATGGTACCAAACAGTAATTTAATATTAAATTAATTTGTTTATTGATTGACGAATTATTTATTGATTGACGAAATATTTATTGATTGACGAAAGCGATAGATCTAGCTGGACGAGTAGTCGCCCAATTTCTATACCACAAGTTAAAATTTAATCGCTGTCCTATATTGATGCCTTGTCTTTTCGTAGAAATGTGGTAAGTTAGAAAAGCATGGAAACTTGACAACATCCGGCGAGTGCCCAAAAGGGAAGCTGTACCGACCCAGCCAATGGATATTAGCTAATCTCAGTCACCTACTGAGCCAAAGTAGTTATAAAAGTTTAATTTACCCAGCGCTCACAAAACAAAGGATCGTATACGGCCATATACGAGTATATATCACATACATAGACAGCCTCGTGGGTCGAGGGGCTAGCGTACACGCCTAACTACACCAACCAACCGCGAGAATCGGGTTCGATTCGCGACGGAGGCAGACATTTGTGTGATGAACATCTAGATGTCTACATTTCCGACTTTGGATGTTTGTTAAATTTATTCGGGTATCTATTGAAGTACTCGTACATGTATTAAAATCGTTGACTAACACCCGTAACACAATCATACAATTTGCTAACTAAAATGTATCTCCAAGTTTGGTTCTCATCATTTGCACTTGAAGGAATTCCATGCTAATTACATTTGATACTTATTTTAAATGCATTAAAACTGCACAAAACCGACTTTAATTACAAGTATAAAATGAGAATTTTACTTTATTTAACTACGACTCTTAGGATTTTTAGATTCAGACTTAGTGGCATGGGAACCGGGGATTTTTTAACTTTTTCTTTACTTTACTTACTTTATTTACTTCAGTCACTACGATCCTCAATCAATGAATGAATCAATCAATCAATCAATTAATCGTTTTTTTGAGTAAAATGTGATACAAGTATCATTGCTGGTTTACATTACATACTATGTTAATAGTTCTAGACATTTTGGTCAATAATTTGATATGTAAAATTAGATAACAATATAAGATCATCATTTAAATAATTAAAAATAACAATTTAATATATTTTTATTTTAGCACTTGCCCTGTGCTTGGGATAAATTTCTATAAATTTTAAAGAAAGAAAAAATTTCGGGTTAACGGGTTAGAAAGGAATTAAAAATTTCGCCACGGGACTTGAATCCTCAGTAGCTCAATTGGTTAGAGCATTCGTCGGCTTGAGACGAAAGGTTACAGGTTCAAATCCTGTCTGGGGCGAAATTTTTTCTTTCTTTAAAAATTTATAGAAATTTATTATATATTATTATTTATTATATATCCTCTTGATTGATTGAGATCTTGTAGCACATTTTCTGCGAATCCAATTGGAAATCGTGTGCATTTCTAAAGTTTTAAAAAATTACTTTAGGAAAAAAGATCCTAGTCCCATGTTTGACTCGATCCAACTTTTCTGTTTCACCAATCAGAAGTTTGTTTACGTAGCAAAAGTTTTCAATAAAGGTAAAATGGTTCATACAGTTAGTTTAATCTGTAGCAATCTCTTGGAAATATTGAGATAAGACAAAGCGTTTTAGAAAACGGAAATTACCTTGACAGAAATGAATGTAATATTTTTGTCAATAATACTAGATATTTATACTTTATACTTGCTGACCCGGCAGACGTCGTTCTGCTAGTTTTTTTAATGCGATTTTATTTAAAAAATGGGGTGAGTCACCCTTGTCACTTAGGTGTATGAAAAATAGATGTTGGCCGGTACTCAGACCTACTCAATATGCTCACAAAAGTTCATGAGAATCGGTCAAGCTTCGGAGGAGTTCAATCACGCACACCGTGACACGAGAATTTAAATATTAGATTGATAGTCTCTAGTGATACTAGAAAAAACCACATGATAGTATGGATATATGGTATGTATGTAATATTGAGTATTTTCCCGAATTTCCCTGCGACTCCAATATCAAATCCTGAGTTGGTTTCAATGAGACCACCTTAGCTAATACAAACACAAAAACAAAAAGAGTTTTTCAAATCGGTTTGAAAATGACGGAGAAATCTATTTACGTATAAAAAATAAAGGAGTCGTACACATAACCTCCACCTTTTTTAAAGTCGATTAATAAGCGATCGAAGATGGAATGACTTCGGGGTGATTTCTCCGAACATATTGAAAACTTGTTTAGAAAAACTAAGTTCAGTGTAAATGAGTTTAACTATCGGTTGCGGTTCCTTTCATAAGCTACTGCAATAAAAATGAAAATCGACAAAATTATATTAGCCTGAGTATCTACTTACAGCTTAAAACGCTTTAATACTATAACATTTATAATTGTTGTTCTTCTTTTATAAATGTGGCTTTCGATCGATTTTCAAGATTTTTTTATAAATAAATATAAATATCTCTAGACAAGTTACACAAATTGAATCTAACTCAAAAGTTAGCAAATTATATGCTTGTGTTATGGGTGTTATTCAAAAAATCTAATACATAGAAATACTTAAATAGATACAACAATAAATTTAATAAACACCTAGACTCGGAAATGCAGACATCTAAATGTTCATCACACAAATGCCTGCCCCCGTCGGGAATCACACCCGAGCCTCGCGGTTGGTCTGCGTAGTTAGGCGTGTACGCTGGCCACTCGACCAATGAGACCAATGTCAAGTTAGTTATTATTAATTCTTGTGCAGTGATTTGTCAGTATGTGCAAAGTCATGTCAGGTCAGGGTCTTGAGTAAAGCGGTGGCTACATTACTCAAGCTCATCTAGTGAGATTTGACGGCAGCGAGGAAATAGACGATACACTTATTTTTTTATGATTATTTCATTTGTGCACATTCACTAAACAAAATTAATCTAATTCCCACCTAAATTAACCAATTTCACTCAATATAAACATGAAATTCAATAATAATCAAAAAAAATTACGACCATCTTCATTCACGATGGCGCCAAAACTCCCTTACAATTGTTTACAATAACCAAAATTTCTTTGACAAAACAATTGACAAAATTGACACTCTTGACAATTGCAAAATCGCGTTTGTACATTGACGGCTTTTAAATTCGATGGTGAAATCCAGTCTTAGTTAACTACCCATTTTTCATGGGTTTTGAAGGCAAAAAGCAAACGTAGATCCACGATGGTAAAACTTTTCACTTTCATGTTTTAACTACTGCATAATTGCTTTTGTGCATATCTAATTTCTTGAAGTGAAAACTTCTTGAGTGGCGTTGCGCACTTTTTTGAAATGGATAAAAAATTCTAAACTCGTCAGATCCGAAGACAGCGCAGGGCGCATGCGCGAATAAAACGGCGCAGGGCGCTTGCTCACGATCTAAAATAAAACGTAGATAATTAACTGTTTTTGTATTGCTTAAATATTTCCAAAGAGTGTAGGATTCGCAATGGATAATACCAGTACGAGTGAGTGTAAAAAAATCGCATAAGCTACTGCGGGTCGGCCCCTCCCGTTGATCTGCAGTATTAAATTATTGTACTGTAAACTGTTTCTTGCTTTGAATGCTTTGCAGTTTGTGGGAGATGAAATAGATATTAGTTTAGTAAAACATCTTTTAATTTGTTTGCGACTTGTAGGTATGTCTAGTTTCTCAGTTAATAGAAATTACAGTACAACATTGTGAAGAAGTTTAGCTATTTTCGAAAAAGTTGTACGTTTAACAAAGAAAATAATAGTAGAAGGAAAATCGATATACACATATATATATTGTATTGAATTGAATTATGTATAAGTTTGAAAAATTAAATACTTCATCATATTTTATCTCATAAGTAAGTAATACTACTTTAACTGGCCGAGGTAAATTGTGAAGTGGCTGTGCTAGTAGCGTAGTGAAATTTCATGGTTTAGCACAGATTACTAATAGGTACTATATATATAGATAGCTAAAACTTTTGACCCTTTTTTACGAAAGTTGCTCTGACGGAGGAGCATAAAATTTGGCACACTTATAGTTTATATCTAGAAGAAGTGCAGAACGCTATTTTTTTTTAATAATAATGCTTATACAGTACATTAAATCAATAAATAAAACATTACCCACAGTACCATGCATTTGACACACACAGACAAATATATTGATGATAACGATAAAAGATCACAGATGGCGCACTATGAAGTTTGGAAATGAGAAATGAAGATGGCGTTCTTATCAACAAGATATTAAAATTTATTATGGTTGAATTTCGACCAATATGCGACTACCAGTAGTACTAATTAGGCGTACTAGTACATTTTACGGATTGTACTATGACAGTGCGAATCCAAAAATGTCCAACTAAGCACATGACTATTGTATTATAATACATAAATGACAGAACTTTTATACTGATGATTAAAGCAATTCGTGCAAAATTATTCCCTAACCATTCCAAAATATCAAAAATGCACACTTCTGCCGGCACTCCCGGGGTGCAACTCGTCTTTTTTAATATCATAATGTGAGAAGTGAGCAAACAAGCACACGACTCTCTTAACAGTAAGAAACAACCGTAGCCTATAGACACCGAAGATGTTATTGGTAACGGTTAATCTACCTTTCGAACCGGAACATGACAGAGTCATTATGAAAGCAGGAATAGGTAATGCGGTATAACACTACCCGGACAAGTGGCTGCACAGCACTGTCCCACCAGCGATCTAGGTGACCTATATACTAACCTGTGCTCGCCCCTTACGGGCATCCTGGCAGAGATATAGGCGGTATATTCTACTCAGCAGAGCCAGACCAACACGGGAAAAAAAGTACTATCTTATGTGTTACGGTCCAGTTCTTTTCTATCTCTGTTTATTATTAACTATAATAATTGATAGTATTACGGGTGTTATATTGGCCTTAAAAACAGGCAAAAATTTACACATGCTTGGCAATTTAAGTCTTCATTTTCATATTTGACATTTGTTTGATTTTTCTATTCCAGTTCGCAACATAAAAGACAAAAATACTAAACCGGGCCTGTTATGGGCAACCGAAATAAACATTGACCTAGAAATAAATCCTTGCATGTTTCTGGTTTAAATGTAAGCATGAGTTAAACTGTAAAATATAAAGTGATTTAACCCTAGTTAAAAGCTAACTTAGAATTAAATGTTTAACCCAAGATCGTGCAAGCGGCCTTAGAGGTCAACTGTTTCACTTGAATGTCAAAAGTACTTACGAATAAAACTCTACCCTAAAACTAACACGTCTGACACAAAATGCAAATTACTGTTAGCCGTAAACGGATTTTAGATTCTTGACTTTACGGCTTGTTAAAGAATAGTTCATGTAAAAGGAATTTTTAATCAAATACAAGCTGTTAAACAGGAATGAAGAACATGAAGGATACTATGTCAGTATTAGATTTTTAACTAAATCGTGAATTACAAAGTTTATACCCTAATTGGGGCGATAACCTGACTTTACCTTTTGGTTTGTTCGGGTCCTTTGTGACTAGACTTAGACTGAAGTGTATTTTATGAAATGTCGAAATAAAAAAAAAACTAAATATTTTCTGTTCTTCTGTAACGAATTTGGTTGCAATTTCATACGAATATTTAGCGTATTCTTTGATGGTTTCAAAACACAATTGAACTATATCACCAAGTAGAAAATAAAGTAGTTCCCTGCAAAACGTTATTTGATATTTTTAACGTATATTGCAATAGTTAATGACAATAACAATAACAATTAATTTGGTCTCACATGACCCTCTAGAATTTGACTTGTGCCTAAATAAATAAACGACCTACTCCTTCCTTAAATTCATATCCGCCTAATATGTTAAAAGTACAACGTAAATAGCGAAAACGCCTGTACATGCTTAGTGAAGAATGTTTTAAACTGCCAGCAATTAGACGTTTCCAGTAAGTAATAAATCAAAATTATTACTGATTACAAAACCGAAAATAAATTAAAAAGTATAGGGCTCGCTACAAAAGAGTTTTGCTATTAAAGACAAAATTTAGTTAATTATAAACGGAGTTTAGTTGTTTCTTGAAATAACAAGAATAGTTTTGTTAAAAATAAAATTTAGTGTACCTAAACTAAAGTAGTCTAAGGTTTAAGTTTGCATTAGTCTTTCTAGCACAGTGACACTGACCATGACGTCAATTTGAACTTTGAAGTAAACATTAATACACCTAATGACTGACGTTAATGACAAAAAAAATATCTTCACGCCTATATTGCCAAAGTAGTAGGGAGATACCAGGACACACACGAATAGCTGAAGACACTAAGTGATAGGTGGCAAGCCTATTGCCAACCGGGCACATATCTAATGCCGGGCAACTGTATTTTTTATTACAAAAATATTTTCTATTTGTTTTTTGTACCCTACCCGGGGATTGAAATCAGAACTTCAATAAGTTAACTCCGAAGCCGGACTGCTAGACCACAAAGGCAACCAACGGAGGAGTATACGTAAATATAGTGTAAACATATTGTTTATAGTCCAGTCATTTTAGCGATTGACCTCGTATAACTTCCGATGCAGACACGAGATTTTATGAGATTTTTGAGACGGCTTTTAGAACACCAAAATAAATGTATATACAAATATTTCGGTTATTACCTCTCATTCTGAGGTTAACCCCTTATTTATGCTAAAGTAACTGGATAACTAGTCAAATGGTTGGTTTTAAACTAACTAGACTATATCTTCTTCTAAAAGCGAATCTGTGACAAAAGAGTCCCCGTTCAAAACGAATGAGACTTAAACAAATAGAATAATACAAGTTATGAGCTCTGTACCGTCGCCACTACATTGTGCCGGGTAATTTTCTGAACGGCTTATACCAACGAGTTACGAGTGTGTTATTCGGTAATATATGGGTTTCATTTGCTTAAAAGCTTTATACACTTGCTTTCCAAACGCATTTTGGGCGACGCTAGCGTCATTAAAATCCTGCCATTTTTAATATAATTGGCCGAAATTTATTGCTCTGGTGTATTTTATAGTTGGGACGATTGAAATGATTTAACATGCAAACAAATTATCGGAGGTGAAAACATGAAAGAAAAAATGTTATATCTAGCTGCTGATTCCTATAGATACTCATTACATCTGGGTTGAAGTTATTAATAAAATATACTTATCGGATCAATGGTCGCTAATAATATTAATATTATTCGTTGCAACGGAAGTTTTTTCTATGACATTGAAAGGGAAACAAGCAGCAGGATGGTAAAAAATTCACGCCGCCTAGAAACTGCAAAGCTGGTAATGGTGTGTTGCTAACCTAACCGGAACGGTACTTAGGTCTCGATCAAAAGCAAGTTTACCAGTTATCTTACCCTCCAAACCGGAACACGTCATCACCTAGTAGGATGTCATGGTGCTAGTGACGTTAAGCCTATGCTCGCCTTTTACGAGCTGCCTGGCAGGGAGGCAGATGGTCTATTCTTAAGTATTAGAAAAATATTTGTAGGATGTTGATAAAATTTATGTGGGACCATTTCGGAACCTTTTCCTATGTTTCGAAAAAATAATTATCAAATCGGTACTTAATACCAAACGAAATAGACAGAGAGTTTTGCAGTTTTACGGCGTTTAATTATCAAGTATGACCATTACCAGCAAATATTATAAAGTTACAATTTTACATGACATTTATTAAATCGGTACGAGGAGCAAATAATCCTTAGCATTTCTGCCAGCTCGGTATTCTCAAATCTTATTACAACATTTTCTCTATAATTGAGACTTAAAACATTTTCTTAAAGTTGCTTTATGGAAAACGACCGGGTGAAGTTCATTGTGAAAACTTAAACATTGGTATTTAGACACAGAGTGTATGTCAAATTTATTTTAAGGAAATTATCTTTTTTTGAACATAAAACATATTGGGAACTATATTTTCAAAATATATTGGGGAGTTACATAACGTTAATTTCTGAGAGAGAAAAGTTACAGAGTTAAATATCATTTAATCATAAGAAACACTACAAATGGAAAGACTGCTCGGGGAATTAATTACTGGGGACACGAGCAAAACTGGTTCCCGTTTAATTGGTAACTCTTAACACACTTTGTCCCGACGTAACGTTCTACTGAATTAAAAAACCTTCTTGTTTTCCATTTATGCAAATGAATCGAATTTTCTACAAAAATGTAAATAAAAATCAAAAACCAACAGCTTGTTTAACTTAATTATTAAATAGTCGAAGATCCGAAGTTAGGTCGACCTACACCGAGCTGATAATAGGATGAAACCGGTTTTATAGCAAATTTAGTATATCAGAAAATATACTAAAAATGGGCTGCCTGAAAAAGTCCTGTACATTTTTTTTAATGTTTTTTATTCATTGATTTGTGCAACATTAAGATATTATCCCGACTTAAAGTAGGAATAAGACGAAGTTGCAGAATTTGGGTTGCCTATTGTTTATCTGGATTGCCAGTTATAACTATATAATTATAACAGGTAATTGTCGATGCTAGTTACTTTCACGGGATCGGATAAAAGGAAAAAAAATATATCACAATAGGTGCAGTTTCTATTACAATTTAAGTTGATATATAGGGTTGCCTGCAAAAAAAATTGAAATTGTAACAACAGTTTTTTTTATAATTAAAAATATTCGGTCCAGGATGTTTTTAGGCAACCCATTTTCAATATATATTCTGATATGCTAAATTTGTTATAAAACCGGTTTCATCCTATTATCAGCTCGGTGTAGGTCGACCTAACTACGGATCTTAGAACAAAAGTTAAGTTATTAATTAAAGTTTGCTTTTCTGAGTGACAACAGAGTTAAGCGTGAAATATTTACGCTTATTTTGTAGTGTTTTTTGAGTCAGTTTATTACACCAACATTTTTTGTACTAACTCGCTCAAAAAAGGTGAATATCAGTTAAAGAACATCACCTCTGCGGTCTAGCGGTCCATGTGTTGGTCTTGACATCATGAGGTCCCGGTTTCGATTCCTGGGTCGGGCAAAAAAAAAGAAAATGTTTTTTTTCCAATTTTCTAGTAAAAAATTGTTGCTCGGGTTGTTGACGATAGGCTTGTCACCTGTCTCATTGTGGGACTTAGAGTCTTTGGCTAGTCGTGGTTGCCCTAGTTGTGCCTCTGCCTGCCTATCCTTCAAGGATATGTGCGTGAAGATACTTATCGATTTATTTGTCACGATTACCACGATTTAAACTAAAGTTACATGTTGACGCACCTACATTGGGGTCAACTTTTTACATATTCCACTTTTTCTAAATGTTACTACTGTCCGTTGTCCTTTTCCGGTCTAGAATTTAGGGAAACCGAAGTAGATGTACTGGCTTATCTATTACGGAAGAAACTTAACACACCAGCATCAGGTAGGCCTTTTTTCTTTTTTTCTACCATCAAGAACCGCTTGCTTGTTTGCCAAACCTTATAAAAACATGTTTTAATATAATATACAAAATGTTTAAAATGTTTTTTTTAATTTCAAACTTCATTTGGTAGCACATAATATAACTTGAAATAAAGCATAAGTGTAGGATAAATACGGTCGAAATGAGAGCTATGGAAAATATTTTTCAAAAAAAAAGAAAAAAATCAAAATCAAATTTGGTCTTCAACCCGTCGTGACCACGGTCTATGGAACTGGACCGAATATATCTACAAAATATGTAATAAAATCATAAAAAAGGTGTTACGCTAGTTGGCCGCATTTGTAACAGTGAGATCCGAGAAAGAGTGGGATTGAAAGAGAGTGTTGGAGTTAAAAAGAGAAAAGGGCATACTCCGCTAGTAAGGACATGTAGAAATAATGACAGGGGAAAGATTGAAAAAGTGAATATACCTACATTGCGTAAGTGGATGGATATAGATACCTACTCGAGGAGGCCTAGCTTGACATTCCACGATTAAATCACTCGGGTGCTATCCGAAGGTGGTGTCAAAAGTCTCCGAAACCAGCGTGTTTGTATTAAAAGGGTAATGAACATGGAGGTAGCGAGGCAGGTCTGACAGGATTGTGAGGTGTGGCACTCGATACTGTCTGCCTACCCTGAAAGGGACTTCGCGTGAACATATGTATGTTTGTATAATATAATTTCGAAATCAATATATAATTTCGACCCAATTCATTTTGTTAGCGCGTAAAATAAATATTTGATCATGCATCAGTCATGCATAATATTGTTTTCTAATGATAAATCTAATATTTCAATCATTATTTGTGTAACGTATTGAAGTAATTTCAACATATTTGATGTGTCAATTTCAACCAAAATTACATTTATATAATCCTCGAAATCAGTTTTGGTTCGTTATTAAATTTATATCAACCCGTCGATGCAACCCGTACACTAAAGCTGAGCAAAGAACAATGCCCACCCTTTACTGAAAAACCTGTCAGATGATTTTTTATTTACGTGTTGAATATCGAGCACTACTGTTGCTTTCAACGTAATATTGTTTACTTTAAATGAATATTTATTTAATTCAATTTTTCTCATTTAAGTTGGAAAGAAAACCTATTAATGATATATTTTTTCAATGTTACATGAAATGATGTTTCCAATCCAATCGAAAAGCAATAATCAGTATCCGTGTGACACAAGGAAAAAGTAATCGTAAGAGGGTATCGGAGTCCGTGAGAAATGCAAAAATTATAAAAAAGTCAAAAATCTGGGATCACACAGTGTTGATCTCCGTTATGGACAGTTACTTGGACTTACTATAGAGGGACATCTGTGTCTGTCAAAAGTGTCAAACTAATCTCGCATGACACGACGTGACAGCACTGTCAAATCTATTAATCATTTTCACACAGAATATTTTTCTCTGTGTAACGATTTTTAATTATAATTCTTTCTGCATACAACTGAAAATAAGTATTTGTAGTTCAATTATTCGTACTTTTACTTCAAAATTACACTTAAGCTTCTTTAATATATTACTAATCATTAATCACTATTTAAAAAAACAGTACGTGGCGGTAATGGGTAGGAAACAATAATCGTGGAACAGAACATTTCAAATAGACCACAGACAATTATAGTTGTTGTCTATAGTGCCTATTCTATATGACATTTTAAATATTTTTTTCAAGACTTGTAAATTAAATACACCCATTTTTAAACTTAGTAAAAAAAATGTAATAAGTGATTTTGTAATTACAAAAAATCAGCAATTTTTTGAGATACCCCACATTCACGATAACTATTTCTCAGGTCAATTATAGGCATTGTTCTTTGGTCTTCAACCTGTCGCGACAATTCAAGTTTAAAATGACACAGTTAGTACAGGCGACTACATTAGAGCAACTGATCTCATTTTTTTTTTGGCTATTTGTCTGTTCAGGCTAAGCTAAGCTAAGTCACCCTACAATGTTGACAGATCAAGGTGAACGATGTTCATAGGGATCGGTTAGTATTGCGATTTTATAACATGTTATTTTGAATAACAAAATAATAACTGGTGGTAGAGTGCTGTACAGCTACTTTCCCGGATAAGGATCCACCGCCTTATCTATTTCTGCTGCCACAATCACTCATTCAGGCAGGGTAGCCAAAACATTTGTACATTAGGCCTAAAGTCTCGAGCACAGGAATCGACACACCTGTATCTAGAGGCCATGATTGTCTCTTACCACATTAAAAAAACACTTGAGCTGATAGACCTATCACATAAAAAAAGATTAATTACTTAGCCTGTACATAGCTGGTTACTTGTACATTTCGGTTGAATGTGATTTAAGTGCATTTGAAGCTACCACACGACAGAAAC
Organism: Calephelis virginiensis; assembly: GCA_002245475.1. Classification (NCBI taxonomy): domain Eukaryota; kingdom Metazoa; phylum Arthropoda; class Insecta; order Lepidoptera; family Riodinidae; genus Calephelis; species Calephelis virginiensis. Next base: position 24,283 of record NJDC01004282.1, read on the forward strand.
GGACATGGACCAAGGAGAATATCTCTCTGTAGTTCGCGATAGTGTAATTCCCAGAAGCATTGCTCCCGCTAAACTTAACGTTTGGTACAATTACACACTTTGTACTTGTAGTTTCAGCTAAGTGCCTAAGTAGATAGATAGACGCTCAGTGCAGCTCGATGTAAGCATTTATTTCCAAAGATTTCATTGCTCTGAGATGTCCCATGTCCCATGTTTTTAGTACGTAATTGGTCCCTTGATTAAGTTTTTTGATCTGCGATTCTTTTGTGGAGTTGTGCAATTTTTCTAGTCTGGGTCGAAGACTACAAGAGCTTCCTCCAGTCACTAATTAAAGCTAATGTCATTTAAATGTCTGTATATGTAATGTAGGTTCGGTCTGTTACAGAAACTGCTGCCTTTTGAATCATCGTAGGCAGATGCAGTTGGTAGCTCGATTCGGAACACTATTTTAATGCGAGAGGGTCTTAATCCTTTGCATGGCGGAAAGCGGATCCGAGCAATCCAGTTTTACCGCAGCGTTAAAGTCGCGGCATACCAGAGGTTAAACTACAAGTATTACAAACTTAAAGAAAAAAATATTGTATGTAGCTTTTAGTTTTATTTAAAAAACTGCAAGACTTTAAAATTGAGGGCAACATCGTTAACAATAAACAGATATTTTTTTTTCACCGATAACATTTGTAAAACAGCATTTCTCTTACAGGTTATCGATGTAAGCGCTTTTGAATCGAGCACCCATTCTGTGGGATGAGTACAGCGCTGAAGTGTTTATTCCGCTGTTTTCGCAAGCTACGTAGCTTCAGAATACTCAATAAAAATGCTTATGATATTAGTATACACTTTAACGGAATGTTTGTTTGTTCGCCATATCTCGGAACTGCTGACTGTTTCACTGTATGGATCCTTTAACTACGTCCAATTTATAAATTAGTTTTACCAATATAAAAGGCTTAATTTTTATTAATGAGTCAAATTTTTACATCAGTTTCATAACTTATACAAATTTTATCAAAAATTTTGCCTGGTAAAGGACAAAAACTTGAAATAATGTTACTGAGATATAAAATAACACAATATACAGAGTTGATACTGCATCAGTGTTTTCTAAGATAAAAAAGATAAATGCCTAGCTCAAACATAGCAATTTTCGATAACAATGTATTCTACATCTGAAGCTAATATAAAAGCACAAAATAGTTTGTTCTCGTTATGTTAAAAAGTAGTAGTTTTTTTAGGGTTCCTTAGCCAAATTGCGAAAATGGAATCCTTATAGATCTGCCACGGCTCGTGCCCCGTATTGGCTCCTTTGCACAATAAATTATCTACCTTCCTGCCAGGCAGCTCGTCATTAAAACTGTGACATCTGACTAGGTGGTAGAGTGTTGCAGCGACTCGCCCGGATTGGTACCACCGCCTTACCTATTCCTGCCGCCATAGCGTCAATGCTTGCCGTTGACGTGTTCCTGTTCAGAGGATAAGGTAGCCGGTAAACTTGCTTTTGCTCGAGACCTAACATGCAGGCCTCAGGTTGGCAACGCACCATTACCACCTTTAGTGCCTCTAGGTGGTGTATTTTTTTTACTACCAAGAAATCCGTTTGCTTGTTTGCCTTCCAATATCATAAATATAAAATACTTTGTTTTATTTTGACCCCAACAAGAATCACTATAGAAAATGAAATATTTTAGTTCTCTTTTGATATTTGATTTGATATCAAGGAGATATAATTATATAAAGAGGTCCCGATTTAGCAACTTCCTCTTTTTTCATCGCTTTCCGTCCAGGTCAAACAGAAACTACTCTTTGTATTGGATTCATACACAGTTAACTATTAAACTACACTGTTATAACTGGAATGGTAGATGTATTCTGTGAACTGCTTTAATAATAATACTAGTGGTCGCCCATTGGTCGAAATTCGACCATAATACATTTTAATATCTTGTTGATAAGAACGCCATCTTCATTTCTCAAGACCAACTACTTTGTTTCCAAACTTTTTAGTGCGCCATCTGTGATATTTTATCGTTATCATCAATATATTTGTTTGTGTGTCAAATGCATGGTAGTGTGGGTAATGTTTTATTTATTGATTTAATTTATTTTATAAACATTATTATTGAAAAATATTAGCGTTCTGCACTAATATTTTATGCTCCTACGTCCGCGTAATTTTCGTAAAAAGGGGTCCAAAGTTTTGGCATCACGTATTGATATATATATATAGTTTACTGATACGACATAATATTACAAATTGTCGCTTTGGTGAGTTTAACAACATTTAAATGATTATAGTATCGCCTCTGTGGTCCAGCGGTCCGGGTGTTGGACTTGATTGCATGAGGCCCCGGGTTCGAATCCCGGGTCGGCCAACACAAAGAAAATTGGATTTTTCCAATTTTCTAATAAAAAAATGTTGGTCGGGATTGGAAATGTGCGCGATTGGCGATAGGCTTGCCACCTATCACATTGTGGGACTTAGTGTCTTCGCCTAGTCGTGGGTGCCTTGGTTTGTACCTCTGCCTCCCTCTTCGGGGATATGGGCGTGAAGATACTTTTACTTTAAATGATTAAATATTAAACTTACTTGTACCTACAAGTATAAATTATTCTTTCAAGATAGTAAAGTAAGCAGGATTTAAAATTAAACATCGTTGTTAACTTAAGGTGTTTGCAAGAAACTGCTCAGGAAATGTTAACTCAATTCTAACAATAAGCGTAAGTTGAAGAGTAGCTTAAACGTTTTCTTAGTTTACAAGAAGGAATTCAAATGAGTTCGTTCTAAAGTAATCAAGTCACGTCGCGACAACCCCCTTCGAAATAAGCAAGATGTGCATTTACAATAATACGGATAAAAAAAAATCATTTTTTTTTTCTGTTGAATAGTGTCTCTTAAAAACTTTTTAATATATGATAGAGTTTATGTTTTGACGTATATATTTATTATACATAATGGTATAAACATAAATGTTCAATAACCACCAATAAAGCCTGATAATGTAGCTAAGAACCATATCGATCATGTCAGCTTTCTAATAAAAAAAATCAGCCCAAACCATCTGTTCGAATTCCACCAAGCACCGATGATAAGTATAGAAAACACCCATTTCAAACGAAAGTTATGATGTCACAGACAAATACACATACACACACACACACACACACACACACACACAGAGAGAGAGAGAGAGAGAGAGAGAGAGAGATAGAGAGGGGGGAGGAAAGAAGGGATTAAAAAAGAACTGCTGCTATTTGCGTTTTGTGTATTTTTACAACATTGGAGTTTAACAAACAAACTGAATTTTGAATAGTAAGTAACACTCGTTGCAGCCAAAACTGGGGTGGTAATCTCAAATTCTCTCGCGTAAGTTTACTGGTTCAATTATTATCCGGACCAGAATTATTTTTTTCTGTTCACTATATAAAAACATGATCCAGATATGCTTGGCATACTTTTAAAACATACATACATATATATCTTCACGCCAAGTCCCTTACGCGGTAGGCAGAGAGTATCGAGTTCCAGACTTCACGATCCTGACAAACCTGTCTAGCTTCCTTCACATTCATTCATTCAGACTCTTTACAACACCCTCGGATAATATCCGAGTGGATCTGATCGTGGGATGTCAACCTCGGTTTCCCCGGGTACCTACATCCATGCACGTTCGCATTGTAGGTATATCTGCTTTGTCAATATTTCATCTATCATTCTTTCCACACGACCGAACCAGCGGAGCATGCCCTTTTGCATTTTAACACCAACACTTTCTTTCAATCCCATTCTTTCTTGGAAATGCGGTTAGCGAGCATTACACCACAGATTTTCCATAGCGCTCTCATTTCGACCGCATTTATCCTACTTTTATGGTATTTCTGACATACCCAATTCTCCCTTGCATACTTTTAAAAGATCTAATGAACTGATAACGCGCCACTGTAGTCTAGAGGTCCGGTGCAGGACTTGACTCCATGAGGTCCCGCGTTAAATTCTTGGGTCGGGCAATGAAAATAATTTGTGTTTTTTTTTCTTTTCTAATAAAAATAATGATCTCCTCTGTAGTCTAGTGGTCCGGGTGTTGGACTTGACTGCATGAGGTCCCGGGTTCGAATCCCGGGACGGCCAACAAAAAGTAAATTGGATTTTTCCAATTTTCTAATTTAAAAAAAAAATGTTGGTCGGGATTGGAAATGTGCCCGGTTGGCGATAGGCTTGCCACCTATCACATTGTGGGACTTAGTGTCTTCGGCTAGTCGTGGGTGCCTTGGTTGTACCTCTGACTACCTCTTCGGGGATGTGGGCGTCAAGATACTTTAATAAAAATAACGTTGTCTGGGATTTGATGTACCCGCTAGTCTTGCCACGTGGGTTATCGTAGGACTTAGTGTCTTTGGCTAGTAGCGGGTGTCCTGTTTTTGTCTCTGCCTATCTCTTCGGGGATGTAAGCGTGAATCAAAAAAAGACGTACTAAAATAAGTTTTCTTCTTTATTTTGTTAATTGTCTACTACTTGTGATTACTATGTACGAGAATAATCTTGAACGATGTGAGGTTTACTTTGTGAAAGCTGAGAAGGAAGATTTGTCAAAACGATGGACTTGGCTTATAAGATTTCGAAGACATATTTTCTTATTCGCATAACACCTTTGTGGAATCAGTTACCGAGGGCGGTATTCCTAAACGATTACGACTTAGGATACTTCAAGAAAAGAGCGTCCTCATCCCTTAAAGGTCGGCAACGCATCTGTGATACTCCTGGTGTTGCGGATGTCAGTGGGCGGCGGTGATCACTTTCCATCAGGTGACTTACTTGCTTGTTTTACTCCTCTTGTATAAAAAAACAGAGTCTCGCTGCATTCGTGGGCTAGGGCCGGATTCAAAAGTGAGCAAATTTGGGGACAGCACGCATTGTGCGGAGATTTCTTAGTCTGTCTCCCTGAGCACTGACCCAAGAGCAGAGTAACTGACCATAAAGGCACTGACAGCTTAGTTGTAAGAACGCCGTATTTAGGAATACGTTTTTATAATGTTTTTTTTTATTTGCCATAAATGTGTAACCGTAGGAAATAAGACATACTATTAATAATTATAGCAATGCCATCAATTCCTTTTTGTATATTAAAACAAAACATTTATTACAAATCACATGGTATCAACATCACCAAAACAAAAACCTTTTTTTATTGTAGTTTGTCTATTCCTAGAACCGCTAAACTGATTTAAACGAAACTTTGACAGGGAGATAGTAGAAATTACAATGCAATATGCACGCTATTTTTTATCATAGACTAGCTTTCCCGGCGAACTTCGTTCCACCCGTTCAGTTTGTACAGGAAGTATTTTTTCCTAGTTCCCTCGCATTTTTACCCTTGTTCTTATCTTTTAAACCTTCCCTAGACTTGAACAAATAATTCAAAGCCAAAATTAGCCAAATCGGTTCAGCCGTTTTCGAGTTTTAGCGAGACTAACGAACAGCAATTGATTTTTATATGTATAGATTTTCAACGGAATCTGAAGAAAAATCTCATCAGCCCCCAGGTAGTCACAGCTTGTATGTAATAAGCAGCCGAGATTCAAAACACTTGGCAGGATGTTATTCGTATTTACTTTATTTCACATCTTTTACACAAATTTAGTTATTAATTTATCTGTTTTAGTTTTTCGGTAATAGACTAAAATAGACAACGACAATAGACTAAAATATATTTCCTGGGCGATACAATTAGATTTCGATACAAATTTATAATTTCTAATAAGACCGCTATGTTGGTAAGATTATAATGCCGTCTTCGGTTGCTTCTTTACTTTTCATCAGATAGGACTGACGATTATATTAAGCTATCCGTATGGAAAAGAGTGCTGTTAGTCCCATAGCTAAGTAATAGATAGACTTTTTTTCTTTAACTAAGTTATGTAGGCAGGTAAAGATTGCTAGACATTAAGTCCACCTCTGAACTTTATACTAAAGTTCTTCGAACCCCAACATTTAACGTTACATAATATTTCATAAACATTAAATACAATAGGAATACACAAAGCCCTATCAACCCTGTTTCACGAAGGTATTCAAGGTCAAAGGTAAATTATCCCAAAATTCTATCGCTATATCGGAACCTATTATCGGGTCTAATGAGCTTTCCGAAGCCAACTCTGGTGAAACTGGCTATGAAATGACAAAGCCTACGATTTCTATTCATATATTAGTGTGTACATTGAAGTTATATTCTAGTATAAATAATTGGCATAGATCAGTGAACTAGGAAGTGACTGATGGATCATACTTCTTATGTTATAGTACCTACCTAATTTTCTAATAAGAAAAAAAAGTTGCTCGGGATTGTATATGTGCCCGGTTGGCGATACTGGCTTGCCACCTATCACATTGTGGGACTTAGTGTCTTCGGATATTCGTGGGTTCCTTGGATGTGCCTCTGCCTATCCCTTCGGGGATATGGGCGTGAAGATACCTTTTTTTACTAATAAATCTCAATTTTAACATTAAAAGTCCAATTATAACATTGTTCACATAAAAATCTTTAATCTGAACATTACATTAATTGATCTGTAGCCGTACATAAGCGCAGTAAAATTATAAAATATAACTTTAATTATTTAATTTCCTCATTCATAATGAAAAGTTCTTCTTTATTAATTTTATAAGGCTTCTTTTGAAAGATGCGAAATCGTCAAGGGTGTTGTTACAGTACATACAAATTTATTAATTATAAATATATCTCTACAACAACTACTTACATCATGATAAAAATTTTAATATGAGAGACCACCTCGGATGGACCACCAAACAGAATTATTTAAATAGTTTCGCTACTAGCAGAATAATCGCGAGACAAACATACAAAAAAAATACATAATAAAGGGAAATTGATAACCTCTTTTTTTAAGAAAAACACTTAAAAATAAAAATAACTGTTTTATTGTTTCATTATTGAAGTTTGTAAGGCCATGGTATATATTACTAATGCCCGGTTCCTATATCCACAAAACAAGTCGTTTTGTTCACGAAAAGTAGTTCTTTGTAACAAACAGTAAAATATCTAACTACGGTCGTTCGCTTTTGATAGTTAACTCGAAAAATTTTGTGTAACTAAGAGCAACGCTTCGTTCGTATTAGGCAAACTACCAATACTAACGGACTACGGATCGTTAATTATAGGAACAGAGGCTAAATCGCTTAGAGACTAGGATTTTTAGCTTCGCTTGGACAAATTACACAAATTGAATGTAACCCCAAAGTAAGCAAATTATATGCTTGTGTAATGGGTGTTAGTCAACGATACTAATACATAATTATAATTAGAAAATTAAAAAGATACCAGAATAAATTTAATAAACATCCAGAACAGACATTTAAATGTTCATTACACAAATGCCTGCCTCCGTCGGGAATCAAACCCAAGCGTCGCGATTGATCTGTGTTAGGCGTGTACGCTAGCCACTCAACCAACGCGGCGGTCCAAGTCGGTGTTTAGCGACGACTGATTCAATCTTTGACTTCACATATTACGAAAGTACAACAATTTTTACCAGATAATGGAATATAACATGTCATCGTCTCTTCTAATACAAAAAGGTTTGAAGTTCTTATATTAAAGAGTGTGATTCATTTAAATGAGTTTTTGTGTTATTTAATGAGCATGAAAGGAATCTAATGAATTACGAAATACCCTTATTTATAACTTTTAAAAATGTCGAAGAACGTTGTGTGAGCTTAGCGGGACGAATACCTTTTTACAAACGAGAGTTTAAACTTTTAATCGCTCATCTAAGGCTTTGATATTTTTGTAACTTTTTAACAAACATAGTCTGCAAATAAATTATTTTCATTCACTCTCTTCGCTGTCTTATAACTTAAAAAAATATATCATCTAAAAACTACATAGTTCAAATTATTTAAATTAAAGCAGTAAATACAATAATGCATTGAATTATAACACAGATACCATAGACAGCAATGGATATTGCCGAATTCTTGCTGAGATTTTTAAGCCCTTCGGTTGGTAGAATATGATATAAGCGAGCACTTACCTTTTTTGGTACAAGTGGAAATCCTCATGGATACCCGTCACGTCATGGGTCCAAGTGGCCCATGTGTCTGCTTTTCGTGTCCCCTCTTGAAAAGATAAAGGTACTAAGGAGTAGCCTTCCTAGTTCAATTGGTTTCGCTGTAGCCCCACCTTGACTCTGGTTACTCAGCCGGCACCTGACACCCCCACCCCCACACGACAAGGCTTGGACCCTTGAGGGGAGCGAGCACTTACCTATTTTATGGAACGATGTGACATCGTCAGAGCTACATTTTGGTGAGAGATGAAATATTCCAGTTGTTAGCAGGTTTAAACAGGAAGCATTGCAACAGTAATAGTAGGTTCTTTTTCACGCTATCTTCACGCCTATACCTCCGAAAAGATAGGTAGGGGCACAACCAGGGCAGCTATGACTAACCGAAGACAAACAAATGTCCTAGAAATCCCACAATTTGATAGGTAGTAAGCATTTCGCCAAGCGGGAAATATTATTCGATCTCGGGCAATGTTAAGAGAAAATTGAAAATGCTTTTTTTCTGTTGCTCTACCCGGGAAATAAACCAGGAACCTTAAAAAGTTAAGTTCGACCTCGGACCGCTAGACCACAGAGGCGATTAAGTAAGTAGGTAAGTGGTGGTAGTAATCACTTCGAGTCATCGTTCTAATTTAAGTGAAGGTCACGGTGCTAATGACATAACTGATATTCATCTGCTAAGTAGGATAAAATCAAAAATAAAGTTTGGGAGCGGGGATGCGTTACTTTTTATTTTCCCCAAAAATCGGAGCAATTCACAAAATACTCGACTGATGTTAAAATTTTGCCAACAATTTAATGTTTCTCTCTGATCTCCGACCAATTTTGACTGTGTCGGCCACACATGCTACTTGATTGACGCATGGCAGATGATAAACGCAGCAATATCGTATAGAATGAAGCAATTTGTACCAGCTTATTCAATACCATCTCCGTACACGCATATTGCGATTCATTGAAGCGATATTACGATACTATCAATGTTTTAAAAATTTTTTGTCAATTGAGTACAGAAATCACAGTTAAAACGTAATAATGAATATTACATGTCTTTAAATTAAAAAAGATAAAACGATTAATCGATCAGGAGGTCTGGCATTCGATACTCTCTGCCCAATACTTAAGGGACTTGGCGTGAAGATATGTATGTATGTAAGTTTAAAAAAATAACGAAACAAGTAATATGGTTAGGTAACTACAAATTGAAATCCATCAATCCGATCAAAACATAAATATACTAGCTGCTACCCGCGGCTTCGCCCTCGTAGTCAAATTATTTAATATTTAGGTCTCCAACGCTGCCTGTTAAAATTTTAAGATAAAAAGTTTTCTTTTCTAATTTCACCTCATTTAAATAATAGAAATACGTTATTGTCTCTACAATTATATCTGCACGTCGGCAAATACTGTGAAATTAAGCTGTATCTTAAGTTATAGAAACTTCTAACAAAAGATTTTTTGAAATTTTAGAAATATACATCGTCGGTGTGGTCGTCCGGCGTCTGACATGACTTCTTGAGATCCTGGGTTCGATCTCCGGTTAGGGCAACAAAAAAAATCAAATAGAAAATGTTAAGTTTCAATTTTCTACTGATAGTAACTGTTGCAACTTGCCCGGGATTGGATAAGAGCCCGGTTGGTTATAGGCTTGCCACCTATCAAATTATGGGACTTAGTGTTTAGTCGTGGGTGCCATGGTTGTGCAATTAGGCAGACTAACCCATCGGAGATATCTTCGGATATCACACTTAGAAATTCCAGCAACAAAATTTTGAGCATTGAATGTTGCCGAAAAATTTTTCAGGCCAAAATTAATACCAACAATGGTAAGTTCACATTTAAATAACGGGATACTCCAGGTGGCATGAGCGGTCACTCTAAGTGTGAGGTACATGAAAATTAAAGATAGTTTAAGGTGCGAGAAAGTTTTTTGTTATGTTCCGACTCAACAGCAAGCTCATTTTCATTCTCTGTCTTATTGCTGCGCGAAAGTCGCAGCCATTTTGCAGCGGCAGACTGCCGAGAAACTTGCAATCATCTTCTCAGCATTTTTATTTATAAGTACCTATGTAATATATTATCATTTTCGCAAGAATGTAAATAATTGGAAAACTAATTACTCAAAAAATTATTACTATACGATAAGAGCCTATACAGTCAAAGAATTACCCTAAAATACTACAAAACCAAATAATGTATCTATTTAGATATGGAAATTAATAAACATAAGTAAACTAAGACAAAACTTATTCACCTAAAAAGTATTATACTCAGCAAATAACAAATATATAAGGAGCCAACCACGCGTCTAGGTCACGCGGTCGGTAGACTATAGCTACAGAACCCTATTATTCTTATTTATGACTGTATTGTTCCTTGGCCGAACAGCATAGTATCTAGACTTAAAACTGGGACCGCCGCGACCGCCTTCCTCTCATGACAACTAGCCGGCGTTGCATATCTGTGCACGCAGTACTCAATCATTTGATGTTATTTTAAAAGTGTGATTTCCCCTATGACAGTTTGAATCGGATGATGCATAGAGCAATTTTATTTTTCTAGCTGCCTATTCCGACTTCGCTCGGATGTTAATTTTTTTGATTATAAATTGAAATGTAAGCTATCCTATCTTTCAAGTTGGATCAAACTACACATGGTGTGCAAATTTGATTCAAATCGGTTAAGTAGTTTAGGAGTCCATCGCGGACAAACAACGTGACACGTAATTTATATGTATTAAGATATAATATATATAAATAAATAGTCAAACCTGTCGAACTCCGTTGACTTGGAACTTGATAACCGTGGGGACTTGGCGTTTACATAATATGTACGCAAGATGACCTGTACGTTCAACTGGTTCTCTAAATTCAGGATTTCAACTTAGTCACTTTATTCTGAGTGTTGTTATGTCTGTAACTTCTGTATTACAAAATGTATGACTTAATAAAAACTTTTAAATGGTAGTATATAATCGCCTCTGTGGTCTAGCGGTTCAGTTGTTGGACTTGACTGCATGAGATCCCGGTTGGGCAACAAAACGAAAATTGAGTTTTTCCAATTTTCTAATAATAAAAACTGCTTGGGATTGGATATGTGCTCGGTTGGCGATACTGGCTTGCTACCGATCACATTGTGGGACTTATTGTCTTCGGCTAGTCGTGGGTGCCCTGGTTGTGCCTCTGCCTACCTCTTCGGGGATATGGGCGTATAGATACTATACTCTCTAAATGGTAGTACAAGTAACATTTTTAGATAACTCTATGCGATTGCGCGCCTTATTTCGATCTGAACCACTTTTTGTTCAATAGTACTAATTTTATACAATTTCAAATCAAAGTCGGATGAGCATTATAAATGTTATGAGCTTTGATTGGATTAAAAGCACCCGTATACATATATCACAACATAGTATTGTGTCGACTTAAAAAAAAATATTTATTTGCGGAATATGAGTGTTACAAAGATGTTACAAAATTATTTAAGCGTTCCTACATATTCTACCAACTTGTGGTGTGCAAATTTTTTAATATGTTTTTAATTATTTATTCACGATTTACTATTTACACACTGTTTTTTGTTTGTTTTGAGATTACATGATTATTTATTAATACACACAATTTTTAGAATGTAAATTAATTTATCCCTATCTACCGTAAACTACCACCGTTTCCAAACCTAGCCAGACAGGAGAAGAAACGGCGAAACAAACTCCTGCGCACCCAACATTCTGCAATTAAATTAATCATATTAGAAACACTGAATTAAACTTTACATCATAAAAACGGAACGTATAGACGCATCATAAGAATCTCTGTGATTTAGCGGTGTTGTGTATTGGACTTGGTTGCATGAGGTCCCGGGTTCGAATCCGGGGTCGGCAAACAAAAAGAAAATTTGATTGTTCCAATTTCCTAATAAAAAACTTTGCTCGGGATTGTATAAATGTCCGGTTGGCGATAGGCTTGCCACCTATCACATTGTGGCACTTAGTGTCTTCGGCTAGTCGTGGGTGCCCTGGTTGTGTCTCTGCCTCCCTTCTCGCGGACATGGGCGTGAGGATATTTTTTTATATTTAGTTTTTTTTTTGGATTTTTAGTACTACGTATTCCGATCATGTTCACACTGCTCAGTACAAACAAAAAAATTGAATTTGGACATTTAATAACACAAAATTACTTGTCGAGTCTTAAAGTGTAAAGAAATGTTTAATTAGAAAAAATATCAAGTTTAGTTTATCCAATAAAATCGAATTGAAAACCTTTTTTGTTTGAAAGTCAGTTAGAAAATATTTTTTAATTAAAAATACATTTGTTACATTTCTGATCATTATTCATATTAAATTACAATATCAAATAATATCTCAAATAATGACTAAAAGTAGTTGATAAACTATATGGCTAAACATAATATCATCTAGATGTTATATTTTATCCATATTTATTATTATCTACATCTAAAACAACTAAATATTTTCCGTGTAGAACAGTTTGGTTATTTACATCCAATTAATAACATTTCAACTAAAATGTTGCCAAGACGAGCAAATATGGCTCGCATTTTCAAAAAAAAACGATTTCATGTAAAGCCGCGTACTAAAAACTACTACACGCATGTTCAAAAAAGACCTGAAACCTCCACATTTAGGTTTTCCAACTAAATCTAAAAGTTATTACGTATATAAGGCAAATATTTAGTATATATTTTGTTTTTTTTATGCACCCCATTTAATTATTCTTTCAAATAAAGTTTGGTAGAGTTGACTATAGTGTAGTTTTTTTATAAGTAAATATATAAGAAAACATTACCAAAGATGACGACACGTTAATGATGCGACTTGTAGTTGATTGCTATAGTTTTGAAAGAAAAAGAATAAAAAAGGAATAAAACATTTTTTCTGCTTTCCCAAAATTAATCCATCTTTTGAATTTGTCTATATTTTTTCAAATTTTATAATTGCGAAAGTCTGTCTTTGTGTCTTTCTGTCTGTTGGTCTTTCATGGCTAGCCCGCTGAACCAATTTTGATAAAATTTGATTTGCATATAGCTTTAGATTCGTGTTAAAAAAAAGAGCATTTTTTTTTAAAACCTATTCCCAAATAAGGGTTGATAATTTGTATAAAAAACGTAACTTTTTCTTCAATAACGAAGTCGCGGGAAAACAGCTAGTATTGTTGCAAATGGGATAGTCTGTTTGTCTGTCTATCTATTGCTCTTTCACGCCTAAACTGCTGAACCGATGGTGATGAAATTAAATATTCGTATAGGTTTTTGACTTTTTGTCCCATCAAGAGACCTATGTGCTTATGACTGGCTGACCTATTACACAAAAAATGTTCAGTTTCGTTTATTTCCTTATTGAATCGAATGAAGAAAGTGTTCAACCTAATTGCGTGTTGAAGTCCGATGTACTGACAAAATGGTCACTTTGAAATATCTTATTGTTTTCTACATTATTCGCTTAAACTTGCTATAATAAAAATGGTGAAAGTGCAATTCTTTGAAAAAATTACGTTTTGGCATTCGATACAAGTTCATAGTATCAGCTTAGTCAATGCTTGCTTATGAATGGGTTCAAGGCGGTGATTTCCTATCCAGGCAAATTTCTGTTCAGCACTCTACCACCAGCGGTCTTGTTGGTAATGACAAATAAACTCGTAATAACCTCGCCCCTTACGAGCTAGCTGGCAGAGAGGTAGATAGTGTATCCTACTCAACGAACCTTGGACCAACAAGAAGAAACATTGGTGACTAACGCCCATAACGCAGATAAGTTGCTTCTTTTCAAGCAATACCAATTTGTCCGTAGGAATTATTAACAAAAAGGCTATCCAATCCAGATTGGCAACGTACTATTACAATCTTAGGTGTGTCTATAAATGACACGTGCTTATTAACATACTTATGTTTTTTGTCCCTTATGATGAAACGATAATTGAAACAGATCTACAGAGCTATACAATACGTTAAAAACTGTTCGAAATTCTATATAATTAATAAGCGAAGTTCATAATCACTCTTAACGGAGAGGCTTATCCAACCCTAATTTACCCAAGCTAAGAGCTCTTCAGACCTGTTTAAAATAGATCCTCTATCCTAAATTTTATTCAAGAGAGTGAATATTACATAACTGTCATATTCATAAACCCGCCCACAATTTATGACCACTATAAATTGGGCTCTATCTTCCTTTAATCCACAAAAATGATAAACGCAGATCTAACTGGATGTCAGTTTTATTTTTAATCTATACATATAAAAACGCTAGCATGATAAAATGGGAAAGGGGATAGTCTTCAGAGCATGGATTGATAATTGTTCAAATGTCTACTACTAGGTGTTGTACTAGGTGGTAGAGTTTCGCAGCGACTCGCCCGGATTAGTACCACCGCCTTACCTATTTCTGCCGCCATAACGTCATGACGTGTTCCGGTTCGGAAGGTAAGGTAGCAAGCAAACTTATTTTTGCTCGAGGCCTAACATCCCGGCCTCAGGTTGGCAACGCACCATTACCACCTTTGGTGTCTCTAGGCAGCATGCATTTCTAAAAAAATCAAATCATAAAAAAAATATTATAAAAAAAATGATTTTGGTTAAGTTATTGTAGTTACAAAGTTTTCTTTCGCGTGTAAATTCACTTAATTATTTTAGAGGACTATTAGAAGTAATGAGTTTCAAGAGAATGTATTACTACAACGAATTTCGACACATACAACCTATAAGTAGATACAGTCTGGTGAACCTCTTAACTTCTGATTTTGCTGTACCCTGCCGCCTCTCACCCCAGCAGGTGTCCACCGCCTTACCTATTCCAGACACCATAAAAACTCAGTCGTGTTCCGGTCTAAGGGGTAGGGTAGCCGATAGACTTGCACAATAGGCCTAACATCCCGGACACTAGACAGCGACGCACCTGTAACATCGCCCTTTTACATAAAACAACATTAGTTAAATTTCTCGGTCGTTTTTCACTAATAACATATTAAACAATTTTTGTATTTTAAAGAAGCAAGCTTTTCTCGTGATTGTCCTAAGACAACCATTGCCTATAGACACCATAGATGACGTGGTGTGTTGCTGATTTATCACAATCTGATGACCGAAAATATGTTATCCAACATATGCAAATCTACCAGAGCTTTGCTTAGCTCACTGACGCTATGGCCGCAGGAGTAGGTAAGGCTTTGGTACCAATCCTGCCAGCAATCTGCCAAGTGGTTGCAGTTGTGTAATTTATCCAGTTATATAAATATTTTGCCTTCTGCAATAACAAGATTGCTCTGAAATTTCCATGTGAAGTTAACTAGAAAAGGCCCTTACCATGAGTTTAAAGCTTGTCAAATATACTATACTCGCTACCGCCTCTGTAAATTATTTGTGTGAAAACTTTGACCAGCGCCTCTATTGGTAACTAAGTGTAGTGGGTCCTTATAAAGACTTACAAGGACCAAAGATGTTAACGATCCTTACAAGGACCAAAGATGTTACTGATCCCCGGTTCGAGGGACCAGCGTAGGTAGCGGACGCGAGACTTGCTTCACCAGTGATGAGCCAACGTGGCCGTGACAAACAGGCAGTTGGTCACAGCTGCGAGGGCCTGGCCGGGATAGGGGAAGTGCTACTTGGGAACTGTCCCTACGACCCTACGAGAGAGATTAATGAAACCGTTGATTAAATCGTAAACGAAAATAATACACACTTTAATTAACAAAATCTGTCTTATCAGAGTTACAATAATAGTGGACTGTAAACACTAAATAGGTTCTGATTCTCCAGTATTGCCGTATTCTTGAAATATTCTTGCAGTATTTCTTCCAGTATTCTTGGAGAGGTTCTTCCATTATTCTTGCAGAGGTTCTTCCAGAGTTTCTTCTTTGTTCTCGTAGCGGAGATCGGACCCGAAGTGCTGGTCGTCCATATTGGCGGTCTTTTTATACGTTTCGCAGCGGAAACACCGACCAATCACGTGCGAGCATAGGATTCGTCCAATCACGTTGTTAGAATTCGAACCAATAATTTTTCGTATAATTACGGTTCGATCTTGACATTTTGATGTCGTACCTTATAGGGATGACTCGTGCGAGACTAGCCCGGACCGACACTACTTGCTTTTCTAATTATTTTGTATGTTTTATGTTTCTTGTTTTGTGCATATTTACATGCACAAAACAAGAAACCGAGAGGCGCCATCGAGAGAAAAGATGGTCGAAGTTTTTTCGTAATTATTGAATTTCGTGTTGATATTGAGTGAAATTAGTCAATTTTGGTGGCATTTTGTACAATTTTGTTCAGTTAAAGTGCACAAATGAAATAATTATGAACAAATTAGCATACTGTGTATTTCCTCATTGCCGCCAAATTTAATTACATGAGCTTGAGTAATGAGGCCACCGCATTACCCAAGAGCCTGACATGACTTACTGACGACTTATCACTGATGACTAATTATAATTGATTACAATTTATATAAAATTTGATGCAAATTTCTACTTGACTAATGGCAAAATACTAACGTATAGACCAAAACCTAAAGAAAGAAAGAAGAAAGGCTTAGGTCTTCAGAAATCTTGACACTTGACACTCGACACTGAAACTCTCATGCCACACGGCAAAGGATGTGTGATATTATTACATGTAACCATCAGTTTCAAAAAAAGGACGAAACTTATTTTTATGTATTATTTATGAAACTGAAGAATCGTCAAATGTAGTCACACAATAAATACAATCAATACCTAAAAGTAATTAAGACCACTGAAATGAAATGAAAATTATTTATTTGCGGAATATGTGTATTAAAAAGTTGTTATAAAGATATTTAAGAATACAACATATTCTACCACATTGTAGTGTGCAAATATTTAGTTAAATTTTAAGAAGTAACATATTTCTATAAAAATAGTACACTTTAATCACATCCCTTATTTACATTTTTAATAAACATTTTATTTATTTATGAACATAAGTTTCATAATCTAATATATATAAATCTCGTGTCACAATGTTTGTCCTCAATGGACTCCTAAACCACTAAACCGATTATAATAAAATTCGCACACCATGTGCAGTTTGATCCAACTTGAGAGATAGGATAGCTTACATCTCAATTTATCACGGGCGAAGCCGCGGGTAGAAGCTAGTTTATTTTAAATTAATTTAACGGTAGATTGATTTTAAGTCCTATCTACCGTACACTACCATAAAACTTACATTAGGCAAAACTTAAGTCTAGCTCGAGAAATCAAAAAACAGGCCCTGACTAAATGCCTCAACGCTTCTCTATAAATCGAATAACTATTTTGCACCCTACTGTAAATGTGTACCCTATTTAAAAAATGCTTTGTGGGCTAGTCAAACTATAAAACATAAAACTTGATTTTTAGGTCTAAAAAGAAAAAGTTAAATAACGTGGACATCGTAGATCTCACACTATATCAGGTGGACATTTTCGAGTTTAAAATGTTCTCAATTTAGACCCCTTCTTCACTTTCCAACAGTCGACTCAGTTATATCAATAATATTTAAATAATAATTACTGTTTCAGATTTTTTTTAAATTTTAAATATATATTTAACATGGTAAAAACATTTAAAAATTGTTATTGTGTTGTCAATATTTCAGCGAATACAAGAGCGATTTTAAAAATTATTGCAAATGCAAAATTAAATTTCAACAAGAAATTGATATTAAGCGGCAGAGTTTTGAGACGACTGACTCGGAAGAAATGTTGAATAAACTATCTCAATTATGTACAGCATTAGAGGGTAAGTCGACCTAGTTCCGTTAGGGGCGTATAGCTTCCATCATTTCTGATTCATTTGACTAAAAAATACTCTATCTTAAACCTAACCGTTTTCTAGATTTTTTATTTTCTTTGCTTTTTATAAAATTTTCCAGTTTATCGACTATCACATTATCACATTACATATTTTGAAATGTGTCGGTCTGATAGTTATTATTATTGAATTTTATAGTTGACCTATTTAATTACCTTTCGATAGCCAAAAGTTATCGTAAGGTAACTAAATAGATCATCGATGACAGTCTAAAATAAAAAAACCCGCCCTATGGGATTAACACCAATTCCAGCCATATTAACACCAAAATACATTACATACATTAACCAGAAAATCCGTACGCTTGTTCCGCATATACCTAATGTAAAAACATCTTCAGAGTATCTTCATGCCCATATCCCCAAAGAATTAGGCAGAGGCACAATCATGGCACCCACGATTAGCCGAAGACACTAGTCCTACAATGTGATAGGAGGCAAGCCTATCGTCAACCGGCACACATCCAATCCCGGGCAACTATTATTTTGAAAAGAAAATTTAAAATATGCATTTTCTAATATTTTTTTGTTGCTCAGCCCCGGTAATCGGACATGGGACCTCAAGAAATCAAGTCCGATGCCGGACCGCTAGACCATAGAGGCGAAAAAACATAAATAACACTTATTATGTATATAAAACATATCGGTCAGAAATATGGACTCATTTTAAGTCCCAATCCAGACCTGAATGAAATACAAACCCTAGTTAAAGACTTTAACGAGATGCTCAAACCTTAGTTACCCGAGTTGTTAGAGTTTACAAGTTTTCGCATCTGGCAGTGTGTAACGAGGAAGTTCCAGGTGCTGCTAAATGCTTTGATTATTTCACAAACTTTCTTATATGCGTATGATATCTTAGATATTTTAAAATAAAATTCATATATTCGAGTACGTTTGTTTTAATGAGGGGGAACAGCATGTATAAGTTTATTTATTTTCAACCGACTTTTTTTAAATATTAAAATTCATCGATGCAAGGTAACATTTTAAATAGTAGCAGTAGTACTTCACGCTCATATTCCCGTAGTGGTAGGCAGAGGAGCAATCAGGTCACTCACGACTAGATGAAGACTCCAAATTCCACAGTGTAACAACCCTATCGACAACCGGACACAAATCCAATCTCGAGCAAAATTTTTTTAATTTTAAAATAGAAAAAACCATATTTTCTTTTTGTTGCCCGACCCGGGAATCGAACCCGGAACCTCATGAAGTCAGGT
The DNA here is from genome assembly GCA_002245475.1 of Calephelis virginiensis. Classification (NCBI taxonomy): domain Eukaryota; kingdom Metazoa; phylum Arthropoda; class Insecta; order Lepidoptera; family Riodinidae; genus Calephelis; species Calephelis virginiensis. The sequence continues at coordinate 43,417 of NJDC01004282.1, forward strand.
CCAACACTTTGACCACTAGACCACAGAGGCGTTTAGAAATAGTAGTTTTAATGTTTTAGGACTTTAATTTAATTGACTTTAGTTACAACTTATAAATAAAAACAGAATAACAAAAATTAAGAAAGGAAAAAAAATACGATAAGTAAAAAACTCGATATGTTCGAATTAGAGAGATGACAAACTATTAGATAAAGATAACTACGTTACTAAAAACCGAATTCAAAACTAAAAAGTAAGAAATAATATAGATTTAATATTGAAAAGTATCTTCACGCCCATAATTAGAGGTAGGCAGAGGCACAACCAAGGCGCCCACGACTAGCCGAAGAGACTAAGTCCCACAAAGTGATAGGTGGCAAGCCTATCGCCAACCGGGCACATATCAAATCCCAAGCAACATTTTTTTATTTAGAAAATTGAAAAAACTAAATTTTCTTTTGTTGCCCGACCCAGGATTCGAACCCTGGACCTCATGCAGTCAAGTTCAACACCTGAACCGCTAGTTTTATTATTACCGCTAGAATTATTTTGCAGTTGTTTTTTTTTGTGTTCTGTTAAGTTATACATGCGGTCATATATCAGCCACAAATTATAAAGACTTATAAACAAGTTTATTCACACTCATACACGATAACGCCCGTCCGCACACAGAGACAGTGGTGACGAGATGAACATGACGTCTTCCCTCCCGACCTCCGCTCTGAGCAGTCGTGCGCTAGCGCTTTGTTTCAGCGGCCTTTGTTAAGGCCGTAGTGCTAGCCCGCCTGCCTTAGCGAGTCATTCTTGCTCCGCGCAGTCGAAAGCAATCACTGCGTTTCGGCAGCCTTTTTCAAGGCTGTTGTGCTTGCCCGCCTGCCGTAGTAAGCCTTATCATTGTCTTCACATTTTTTTTATTATTTATGTGTAAGTGTGCGTAATTAAACGCCGAATCCGTAAAGTCAGTGCTCCAAGTTCCTGCCGTTCGCAGGTCGCAGCCGCAGCGCAAAACGCTTGACGCAAGATCTCCGAAGAAAAAATAACGTCGCGTGAGGCTCACACCAACACACACAGTAGGGTTGTGTAGGTATACACCCCTGTACTCACCGACAGGGGCCCGTAGGGACCCGTGCTGTTAGGTCGTCGTCCCCCCTGCCGCCAGAGGGGGCTCCTTATACACTTTACCCCTATTCTTTTGCCGAGGGTCCAACATGGACCCTCGGAGGCTCTCCCCCTTTGAGAGCTTCATCTTAGAGCGCAATCCCCATCTCCTACAAGAATGAGCACGGCTCATGAATCCGCCTCGGACGACGGCTTCACCGAAGTCCAAGGCGCGAAGTCAAAGCGCTCTCGCAAGCGCAAAACTCGCGCGGCCACTCCCCCAGAACTCTCCCATAACTACGACTCCCCACCCAGCACGCCACCTGCTGTCAAAAGACAGGTCGTGGCAACACATACCCCTGCCCTACCAGAGCGACGTCGAGATGGCCACATCTCCGAGCTCAAAGATCCCTCCGCTTATCATCCATGATAAGACGAAGTGGAACGATCTATCCCGGGCGCTTCACGCCAAAAATATTAACTACACTGACCGAGTGATCGAATTACCGAGTGATCCGAACCACATAAATATCGTCGACAATTACGTAGCGCGTAGAGCATCCAAACCTCCCCAGGGCGAACCGTTAGCCCCCACCGACTACGACGAAGTGAAAGATATTATCAAAGATCTTCACAATAGAAAGGCCCCGGGGCCTGACGGTATTTCAAACAGGGTAATTAAATATTTTCCTACCGCACTCATATACCTACTAGTAAACATCTTCAATGTATTACTAGCAGGCAGTGCTTTTCCTGACGAGTGGAAAGAAGCCACCGTCATCGGAATTCATAAACCGGGTAAACCCCGTAACCTTGCGAGTAGTTACCGCTCAATTAGTCTTATCAATTCACTCGGCAAAATATACGAGCGTCTTATACTCGCCCGACTTAAGACGGTCGTAGCCAAGAAATAATTGTTAATGGATGAGCAATTTGGTTTCCGGGCAACTCATTCATGTACAAATCAAGTGCACCGCATCACGGAGCACATACTAAACGGCCTGAATAGACGACTACCCTTATACACGGGAGCGATATTCTTCGATGTGACCAAGGCGTTCGATAAGGTCTGGCACAATAGCCTGATCTACAAGCTCTACGAAATGGGCGTGCCAGACAGTCTAGTTCTCATCGTACGAGACTACTTGTCGAATCGCAAATTCAGATTTCGTGTAGAAGGTACTCTCTCT
>NJDC01004282.1:46479-61818 GCA_002245475.1 Calephelis virginiensis
GTAACCAGAACGCAGCACCAAGTCGAGGTACGGTCTCCCGGGAGACAGCCCTTGGTGCTGGCGTTGTCGGTAACAGCCCAATCCATCTAAATAATGACGTCTCGGGTTGAGCACTCTGCTCGGCCCACAAAGTTCGGTGAAGTTGTAAGATTAGCAACAAATTAGTCATTCAAAAAAAAAAGATGAACATGACGTATCGGTCTTTGGCTAGCCCGCTAATTCACCTGACCTAAACCCCATGTGTGCGCTACACATGAGACATGTTCTAAAGAAGGGCTTTAAGGAATTTCCCTCCAGATTTTGGTACGGAAAAGCAACTTTTTGCATCTTAGCCGGACCTGGGACAATATACCTTGCTGCGGTATGTTGTGACTTGGATAACTTAATCCAAAGTACGAAAAACCTTTGCAGGACCGTTATAAATGTCATGTGTGGTTTTACAGATTACTGAATTTTCACATAACTGTTAAAAGCAATAACTTTGCCTTTCTTTTCACATTTTCTTGATAAACATATTCATTGCTAGTTTTTCCATTATTTTACGTTTTTCTTTATTTATGTAAGTATAACATTGTTTACGCAAAATACTAGTTATTTTTTTTTATTTTAAAGTATAGCGAGATAAATGGGATTTACACATTTTTTTAGTAAATATTGTACGTTATATTTAGTAAACTTTGAGATAATTTAGTAAATTCAAAGTATCCGTATTCCGTAGACTGCGTTAATGTGTTTATGACACTATTACTACTATTAGTAGTTTAAGTTTTAGCCCTGATGATGCTGTAGTACTAACCCTTTTCATACAAACACGCCGGTTTCGGAGACTCTTGACACCACCCTCGGATAATATCCGATTGATCTTTGAATTCTGCACAAAAATTTAAAAAGCATTCAGAATGACTGAAATATGACTGAAATGTAAGGTGTAGAGGGTGTATTTTATATTAGAAAGTAAATTTGGCTGGAACTGACAACAGCGATATCGCCCGCTTATAAAACACGAAAACCTTTTGAGATATTATCAGGATAAAAACTATCGTATCTTTTAAGTTAGGCAATAAAATTTGTAATTTCTAATTATCTTTAGTTACTAAATTTGATTGAAATCAGGCGGTAGTTGGTAGTTGCAGTTAACCTGATCTTAATGTTTTTGAGTATATTTGGTAGATAATATGTTGTCCCAGAGTGTATTAAATTTTTGTAACTTAAAGTGTATTAAATACCGCTGTAGCGTTGTCCGGCTGTAACGCTAGACAAAAAATGACAAAAGTCAAGAGATAGTCATAGTGGAATGTATGAAATTAGAGTAAGAGAATCAGGTAGAAGAATGTCAAACTTCGGTCGTCTACAAAGGAATAAGTAAATAAGCGTCACCAACCTTCAATCCGAGGTCGCTCAGGCAACTATCACTCATCGCTATCGCTGGCACGGTTCCTCGGCTTACTTCTAGTCTCAGACGAAGGCTCTTCGTTTAACGTCTTACGTAGACTATCACTATCACTATCACTCTAGTTTATATAATATGAGGTGTGCACACGCAAAACATGATAGATATTGATGCGATGCTCGCGGACGTTAGTTCGCGACTGTTTTTTTCGTCCATTTAGTTCAAAGTCGACCGGTCGATGTCCGGTTGAATGAGCGAGCTACCTACCCTCTATTTTCGACCAAAGATCGAACAACCGTAATATAAAATATGATGATATGAGAGGCTCTTATAAGCTTTCTCATCAGTCTGTATCTACGAAGAGGTAGTCAGTGGTACAAATAGGTTAGCTGAGGATTCTGAATCCCATACAGTAGGAGGTAGCTACCACTAACCTAGTAGTTATCCAATCCCCACATTCAATGTGGTTTTATTGAAAAATTAAGAACAGACAATTTAAATTGCCCGAACCAAAAATCAAAGCCGGGAATCCTTTGTAGCCAGTGCCAAGACTACAACCAGACCACATACTCTTAATTTATAATATGATAGCAGGTATATATACAATCATTTCTAGAACCCAACCATTAAATGCCTTCCCCTTTCAAACTTTAGCGGATAGTATGAATTCCTAAACCACCGTGCGACGTAATTAAAAAGTTTACTAAACGAAAATTAATTGGAAAGAAGAAAGCCGCATTGCTTAAAGGGAGTGATATCGCAGTCAGTTGCAGTCAAGGTTACTTTCTAATTTAACATCCTCTACATACATTTCAGTCATATTTCAATCATTCTGAAAGCTTTGTCAAATGATTACTTCAAAGCGCGATAAGTCGTTATTAAATTATCTTTACGCCCATATATCCGAAGAGATAGGCAGAGGCACAATCAGGGCACCCACGACTAGCCAAAGACACTAAGTCCCACAATGTGATAGGCGGCAAGCCTATCGCTTAGGCACATATCCAATCCCGAACAATTTTTTTATTAGAAAATAGGAAATACCACATTTTCAATTTTTTGTTGCCCGACCCGGGATTCGAACTCAGGACCTCATGCAGTCAAGTCCAACACGTGGACCGCTAGACCGCGGAGGCGACTATATTATTTATATGTCACAGATCACAGAACGAATGTTATCAGAGATGCCAAAGTTTTTAAACGATTTTACGTATGTTTAGGTAGAAATTTAAGAAATAAACGAAGAAGCAAATTAATAAATCATAAAACATGTTAAATGATTACTTCAAAGCGCGCTTTTAATTTTTATATATTAAATTTTTTTTTTGTAATATGAGGGACAAAAGTGTGATCGGGTACGATGGGGTTGACATGTCTTTGAACAAAACCCCTCTAAAACATAAGACTAAAAAAAAAAGCGCGCTTACTGTCATTGTTAATAATGTATCTCAATCTAATGGATTTCAAGCAATCTAGATAGCTGCGTATCCGGCGGCCTATCCTATACCTAATTGCCATATTTATCCTGTTCACAGATATGTTATTGGCAAGCGATAACATAAAAATGAATCAAAATATCAATCTTGGACAGCAAGTTTTGGATTAGGATTGATTAATAATATTGGCCGTTAGTCGGTATTGATTGCATCTTTATTGGATATCAAAAGTATCTACGCCGTACAATGCATAAGCTGTGCGGAATTGCAAATCCAATTTCCATTCAGGATGGAAGTCGAATGTACCCACCGACTGCGGCCAGGTACGACCGAATTCAATCGGATTTTCACTTTGCCTACATTCTTCTCGCTCAATAAATTATAAAAATCCAGCCAATAGAACGCTTCAAGGCACTTAGAACCCCTGCATTCATTTAAAAACCTTGAGAAATACTTTTTGACTTTAATATCATTTTATTTTGTTGAAGTCTCTGTGGTCTAGTGCCGGACTTGACTTCTTGAGGTCCAGGGTTTGATCCCGGGGTTGGGTAAATAAAAAATTGGAAATGCACATTGTGGGAATTAGTATCTTCGGCTAGTCATAGATGCCTTTGTTGTTCATCTGTCTAACTCTTATGGTCATTGGTATGATATTGTCGTGAAGATGATTATTTTTTATTATTGAACTGTTTAAAGAAAAACTTTAGCGGGCTAGTACGCGATAGGTTTTGCTGTCAGTTTATCCAACAGTCATGAAATTGCCTGAAGGATAACCTAGTCCTAGCAGGTAAGGCAATGACGGTAATTATATATTATATGATATACATTTTGTTAGCAGTTATTGGAACGTAAATCCGTGGCTGTGGTAATACTGATAGCTAGGGTTCCCAACCCTCCCGCAATGCCCGAGAGACTCCGGGAATAATGGGTAGCTCCCCTTGCTCCGGGGACAAAATGATATTTTGTTTTTTTTTTAATTTAAGCTTACTGGTTACCATAAAAAAAGTCAGTTCTACCACTTTCGAACTCCGTTTTAAACCTCCTCTACTTCCTCCCTTTCGAGTTGTTTGCTTTGCCCGCGATCTATTATCACGACACCGGAAAATATTAGGTGCCGCTCGATAGCAACAAAAAGCATCCCTGCCCTGGTTTGTTCAAATCCTACCTGGTTGATTCTTTCGAGAGTTGGCAACCCTACTGATAGCAAAACCTATCGTGTAATGGCTGTCCTAGAAATCTGTTTATTACCTACATACACAAGCAGCCCGTCCCAGCTTTGCACTGGTGGATAAACTTCTATGTTATACATATAAATTTTCCTATCAAATCACCCTATCTCATCACCTAATCCAGGGCTAGGGCGTCGCGACACTGTCCCAGGGGCGTCGCGTGTCCAATGCGACTGGGTCGAGCTAGTTATCTGAATCCACCAGAACCAGTTACTAGGATTGTACTTATTGTAACTTGCAACTGTTTTGGTCCGCGGGATGCGGGCTGGGTTAAGGGGAGGCGTAAAAGCTAATAGATGCTGTAGTATAAGTGATAAGTATTTTTGATCCGCAGCCAGATAACGGGCCGTCGTTCAAAAATAGCATGTCCTAAGGGCATCACAGAACAAATAACTTTGGGGAGCCCTATCCTAATCTATTAAAAAACTGCATAAAAATCAGTTTCGTTTTAAACTACGTAGCAATGCGCTGCATATACCTACGTAAAAAAAGACCACTGCTTATATATAGCTGTATCGCTAACGCTTTTACATAGTAAATATTAGTTTGCCGGCTACCCTAAGCTACACAATAAGCAATAGTACTTCGTACAGAAGACTCAATGATGTACAAAACGTAAACGAACTTGAATCTTAAGACGTGTAAGAAAGGCTCATATTACGATCTGCGAGAAGACCCAATTTTTAAAACAACTTCACGCATGTCAATCATGTAATCTCGATAGTATGTTCTTACTATTAATAAATTAATTTTATTATTAAAAATATATAACTCAACGGCAGTAAAACGACCAAATAACCGATGTTAATTTCAAATATTACCTCGATTTTTCAAGGGTGTCAGATACACACTTAAAGGCAATGGGATCACTTCGAAAGTACGTTCTGTCAGCTACAAAAATATTTTCTTTAATCGGTTCCGAAATTACGGAGAAATCAATTAGCACGCGTAAAAAATATAGAAGTCGAACATATAAATATATGATATCTTTTATTTTTTAAACTTTGTTGGATTGGCAATAACTGACGTTTTAACAGCAAGAATAAGGCGGGGGCAAGCAGCCTACTATAAAATTGTTTTGTATTCTTCAAAAAAGAATCGAACCAATCTCGGGTAAAATAAACGGAAAAGACCTTTTAAAAACGAATACTATTTTTCTGTTAACGACAGAAAGTTTATCTTTTCACATCATTTCTTTTGGGATAAAAGTTAGGCTATTCGTGGTCATAATAATACGCTATATTATTTCATAAGATCTTTTCATGGAAAGGCTTTCGTTGCGCTTGAAGAAGAAAATTCTTAGGAAAAGTTTTTGTAACAAGCCAGGTGTCAAAAAGTTCAATATAATATATTAAATTCTAATACATAGTGTATAGATTAGAAGCTTACGTTCAAAATATTTAGATTAAATTACAGGGAGGTTTTGGAACATAAAAAAATCAAGTTTTGACTGTTTTTTTATCATTTTATACCTAATGCAATAGACATTTAGAAAAAGTAACTGTACTCGCCTCTTTGAGTGCGGCTTGAGATGTAAGCTATCTTATTGTTAAAATTAGGTCAAACTACACACGGTGTACAAATTTGATTGTAATTGTTTTAGTAGTTTAGGAGTCCTTCGCGGACAAACAATGTGACGCGTATCGATTAAATATTGATACGCGTCACGTTGCTCAAGTCATAGTAACGCTACTAGACCATAAGTGAGGAAATTTTTGCCGTAAATAGACCTTCCTAGCAGCTCATAAAAGACGAGCGACAGGTTGTGGTAACCAACATTGTGACTTTCGGAGAATCATGATTTCAAATGCGAGATTAGGATTTAAAAGCGGGGTCCAACTAATTTTGATTAGACTACAAAAAAATGTGAATTTCATGTAAACCAGAATGAGAAGTAAAATGAAAATAACACTTTCTTTAAAATTTTCATCTTAATCATTAACATCTTAATTATTAAGATGTTATTTAATCTTAAGAAAACTATGATTTGCTCATCAGTATTTTACTTGATGCTGTAGATTCTTAAAGGCTATTTTTATTATTAGGTAAAAATTGCATATCCGAAAGTATTATTATATAAAGTATAAAGGATTATTTAGTGTCCCGATATAACCTGAAACTGGACGCGTCGCAAAGATATCAGAAACGGGACGTCCATCACTCATCGGGACGCTGGGCAAACCCTAATTGTGACCCCGGTTGGGTAGTAAAGATTTGCTACAATTTGTCGGGTTTGGTAACACTTTGGTACTTTTAGTGCTAATAAGCTTACACTCGCAGAGGACTTAACATCACAGGATCAGAATGGAGATGTACCATTATCTTCGGTATCTATATCCAGCTTATTGTTCTTATTATGCACCTTCTATACCTTGGAAAAACACTAACTAGGCTTTCCTGTCGAAAAAGAGAGACCGTAAAAATATTTTCTTTATTCCGAGCGATTGCGTAAAACCTAACCAGATTTTTTTTTTGATAGTGGAAGGCAAACAAGCAGACGGATTTCCTGATGATAAGAAATTCACGCTGCCGAGAGGCACCAAAGGCGGAAATGGTGAGTTGCCAAACTTAGGCCACGATGTTAGGCCTCGAGCAAAAGTAAGTTTACCGGCTACCTTACCCTCTGAACCGGAACACGTCATGACGTTATGGCGTCAGGAATAGGTAAGGTGGTAGTACTAATCCGGATGATTCGCTGCGAAACCCTACCACTTAGTCAGATGTCACGGTGTTAGTGACGGTAGGCCTATACTCGCGTTTTACGAGCTGCCTGGCATAGGAAGGCAGATGGTCTATTCTGCAAAGGAGCCAGCACCAACACGGGGAAAAATTGATCATTTCATCTTTTCTGGAGTTCCTTAAATACCAGCTGATATTACAACAAACAGAAAACTGATATTTTGGTTACATTCCGCGCAATCTAACATGAATCGCGGTTATATGAGGTTTTATGACGCAGCGATATACCTGAACTAACTTAAGCTATATAATAACTATAGTTATTGTATTGCTCAAGTTAGTTCAATTTTCTCAAAATGTAGTGAGAGCGAATCATTTTTGTCCAGCAAGAAAATATTTTGAGGTTCCTTTTACGAGTGAAGTAGTAAAGTAGATAAAACGAGCGTAGAGCTGGGCTCGAAAGGGTTTAATCAAAGTGAGACTTCCTCGCTTCCCGGAACATAGTAAATAGTCGACGCTTACTTGGATTTTCGTCTACAGTAAATAACTACGAATAAGATACTTCGAAGTTCGAAGTGGTTTTGCACTATGTGACACTTCTGAGTAGTAATATGTGACACTTCCTATGACTTTCACTTAAAACTTAAAAGTAATAGGTGACACTTAACAGAAATGGATGTAGGTACTAATTCGTCTCTTACTTATTTTATTCGGAAATTAAGTTAATTTTATTCAAAGTTTTAGCTACCTTTCGTTGCAAAACAGAAAACACTCAAAAGGCGCTCTTAATGGTAAGAGACAACGTTGATCTATAAGTAAGATGTTACTGGAGTCATAAATAACTACGAAATACGACAATTGGCGGCCGACATAACGGTTATAACGTTCGGGTTATGGCCACAAAAACATCATGTTTATGCTTAAAATGTTTTATATAATAGGATAGCAACTATCACGATCATGATAATAATAACACGTTGCCTATAAATACGCCTATGGTTAGTTGCCAATCTGTAGCCGAAATAGTAAGCCCTTTTCGCGTAGGTAAGGTGACCGGCTACCTTAATCTCGAAGTCGAAACAAAACAAGCACTGCTACCACTATGTTTTGTTACCAATCCGTACTCCAACTCTTAGCATGAAGTTTGAACACTTTTAAGTTGTAATTAACGTAAGCAAGCTCTCAACTAAACAGTACGGAGAACAAACTAGAAAAGTCTGAAATGTACAACTAACAAGAATTGTTCGAAAATGTCTGACAATATATTTATTACAAGGTAACTCAACCCTGAAATCGCGATTTAATACAAATCTCTTATCTTTGCTATTATTAGTGGGAAAGTTTCCAACTATGTTTGTTTGTATAGAGTTATCTTCAAAAATACTGACCCAATTATAAAACATTTTTTCAATAAAATAATCGCCTCTGTGGTCTAGCGTCCAGGTGTTGGACTTGACTTCATGAAGTAACCGGTTTGGTTACTGGGTTGGGCAATAAAAGTAAAATGTGGTTTTTCACATTTTCTAATAAAAAAAAATTTGCTCGGGATTGGCTACGTGTCCGGTTGGCGATAGCATTGCCACCTAACATATTGAGGGACATAGTTCGGCTAGTCGTGGGTGCCCTAGTTGTGCCTCTGCCTACTTCTTCGGTGATAAGGGCGTGAAGATACTTAAGTAAATCATAAAGAGTAAAAGAAAAATATTCCGGAGCACATACGTATAAATCTAGAGCTATATTTTAGTTAGGTTTAGCAAAAAAATCAATAAAAATAATTCGGTACATGTCGGTCGGATCAAGTCGGAGAAGAGGGTGAGTCGGCTGTTGACAACGTTCTTTATTATAATTTTTGTTTACAAACATACCACCTACTATTTTATCCATCCTCATGATATAGATATCAAATCAAAGAGCTAAGAGAAATATAAAAAAGTCTAGTTACTGAGAATTCGATATATTGATAAAAGCTTCACTTTTAACAAATATTGTTAGTACAAACCGAAACCACTTCACTAAACTAGATTCTCCTATTATTTCACTGTAAAACGAATCTTCAATATTCTCGGATCCTTTCAACTAAATCCACCATGTTTACACTCCCCAGTTCAATGTGTTTGTAGATACAAATAAATCTTGTTCGCTAAGTGCTTCAATCTTTCCCAATATGTCCTACACATAAGTTGGCCATTTATATAGTTCGGGTTTAATGTGCGTGCACAGGAATTGGTTATTAGATTGCCTTCTCTATCCGTATTTTTCACACATAAGCCGATAGACCTTTCCCAAAGATTTACAAAACATAGACATGTCTTTTGTCAATATCGATTCAAAAGACGGTCATAGATACAGGCATAGCGGACCAATAGTTATGCCATATTATTAATTCAGAGCCCTTTACCTAAACTTTGAAATTGCTCTGAAATTACAAGGGTATCAAAATTTGAAACATCGCCTCTACTAGCACTATCTAAGAGCACTATATTCTAGACCATAAGCCACCCAGTAAACTATCGAAAGTAATTTACAACAACTAAACTAATTTTAAATTTATTTAAACCATGTGCCAAGGCTTAGTGTGACGATCTGTAAATACATGGTATCCTAATTAAACTTATGAACTTTGTCGATAAATCAACCAAAGGCTAACACGCAGGTATATTTTCTCATAATTATATGAATCAATTTGAGGTTGGAAAGTTCGGCTTTTTTCTCTACCTTTCAAATCGCAATATAAAATGAGCAAAAACTAACGTTATTGCAGCAAAAATAAAACAAGATGGTTGCATCTATTTAGCTAAATAACAGCAGAACCCTATCAACATTTGTGCAGCCGTCATAAGAGTAATAAAATAAAATAAAAATAAAAAAGCCTTCTATTTCTTGCCAATCACATTGATATTTATAATTACTTACACTTATTCTATATTTTTCATTTGATTTTTTTGTTATTTGGTTCATTACTAGTTATTTTTAGTTGCTCGATGCAAGAACCCCTATTAGGTGAAGGCCTCCTCCAGAGTTTGCCATCTGTCCCTGTTTCTTGCTACTTTTACCCAAGCCTGACCTGCCAAGTGTATAACATCATCTTTCCATCGTGTTTGCAGCCTACCTCTCTTTCTGTAGCCTGCTGGTCCTGGCCATATCGCGGTTCGTATGGTCCATCTGTCAGCAGCCATTCGGGCTCCGTGAACCGCCCGTTTCCATTTTGTTTTTTTTTTGCGTAACTTAGGACATCAATGACATCTGATTGTTCGCGTATTATTTTGTGTGGGATTTTTCGAAATTTACTTATTTTCATCAATAAGAGTTGTATCTAATTCGAAATCTTAAATACGCCCTTTTATCTATTTTTAAGCACAATTAAGTTTTTGGTTTTTTTTTATAACTTCACTTAGCTTTTCAGGTAAGCAGAGTGCTCAACCCTAGCCATCATTATTTAAATTTATTGGACTCTTATTTACTACACCTGCACCATGGTGCTATGTCCTAAATACCAGGTGGGTTGTTTGTTGGGGTTGTGATTCACCACTCGGCATAAGCACCGCACCAAAAAAGAGATATTTCATAACATTTTTCATAACTTTGTACATGGATTCAAGAAATAATTAACACACTTTATCAGTTGTAATAAAAAACTACTAGATGATTTTATTTTGAATGATAAATAAAATATCTCTGAGATTAAAAAAGCTTCTAATGACAAAATATTTAAAATCCTCAATTAATTGAACTGTAAAAAACTCGGTCTAGATGATATTTATTATTGGACATGAAAGTAATGATATATCTACAACTATTTCGGGTTAAATACTCGGGTCGGGCAACAAAAAATATTGAAAATTTGAAATTTTAAAGGGCCTGAAGATACTTTTACAACTATTTCTAACTTAATTAACTTTGATAATACCCGTTTATACCCAGACGATATAAAATTTAGTTGTGTTAGACCAATATATAAAAACATCAAGCACAACGTTTATTATAACTACCGCCGTGTATCAAAAAAATATCATCTTTGTCAATCTTTTATCTGTCATTATTTTTTTTTGTTCGAGCCAGCAGAGCATGCCCTTTCTAATTTTTACAACAACACTTTATTTCAATCCCAATCTTTCACGGATATCTCTGTTACGAATGCGGTCAGCGAGCATAATACCACAGATTTTTCGTATCGCTCTCATTTTGACCGCATTTATTCTACTCTCATGCTTTTTCTGACATACTCAACTCTCGCTTCCATACAGCAACGTTGGGCTAAGCACAGAATTCAAAGCAAGTCTAGCACCTTGGCTCTAAACCTCGCTTTGAAAAAGCTTACCCTGCACGCACTCTCCTCTCTACATCCGCTGTGCACCTTCCATTCCTGCTAAAAGCACAACCAAGATATATAATTTCATTCACTTGTTCTAACATTACATCATCAACTAACACTCTTACATTCGTACTGGCTTCGTCTCTTTCAAACAACATAACTTTCGTTTTCTTCGCATTCAAATGTAGGCTTCTTTTTTTACATAATTGTGACCAGTGTTATTAGCTCAGATGGTATAGATTTGTCCAAATAAAAAATAAACAAGCGTACTGACAACATATAGCCTTGCTTGATATCAATGTTGACATCAAACCAAGGCGATATGTTGCTGTCCACCCGCATATATGCTTTACAATCTAAATACATAGACTGCACAGCACGCAGCAGGACCCGTCTATGCCACAATCTAGTAAAATGTCCCAAAGTTCCTTACGTACAACCCTATCAAACGCTTTTTTAAAATCCAGAAAACCAGAGAAAACCAGAGGGTTTTCTGACCTATAGCCAGATGCTTTTCTACGATATTGAACACCTAATCCGTAAATCCTCTTCCAAACCTAAAACCACCTTGACCACCCACAAAATATGTACAACGTGGTTTTTGTTTTTTATGTTATAAAATAGCAATCAAGCACACATAGATGTAACTGACCCATGGCTTTACAATGACAGGAGTTTTAAGTCCAATGTGTATTTTTCTGTAAAGAACTTTCACCTTCGTTGGAATACTTCTTACAAAGTATTCAAATGCATATTTTTTAAAAACAGTGAAGTGCATGTCTACAATACATAAAATAAGTCAATGGTTTCTTCTTATACTGGACTTTATTTGGTGAAGTGAGAATCCCGTGCCATTCATCGTATCCCTTCCTTTTGAACGAGTTTTTATGTTCAATCAGAAAGAGTTTTTTGAAACGCGACAATGGGTTGGGACCGATTGGATTATCAACATGTGTCTAGTCGCTTAGTTTCCATCCCCTCATACATAAAGAACTGCATAGTTATTGCCTATGGTTTCAATAAAGACTTATAAGCCCATACTTATATTTTTATCAAAGACCAAACTGAAAATTATCAGTGATAATATATAATATCTTTATAATTGTGCGGTAATTATATTGACATTGTAAAATAAAACGTCAATTTAACGCAGTAATGGATTTAACGTTGGTAAAACAAACATTAAAAAAGTAATTTAATTTTACAAACCACGATAGCCATTGGTACTGAGTCTGCTGCTCCAAAACTAAACTTATCTTGAATGCTCTCTATATCTATGCTACAGATGTATGCTACGAGTATCTTTTTTAAATTCCTATATCCTAAAAAAAACAAAAACAAAAGAAACGGATAATTTTAGACATAATAGATTAGATCGAAAAAGGAAAATTGTGATGTTATTAATTAACATTTTGAAAATAATAGGTTAAACTTCTGCAGAAATGTCGTATACAAACTTATTTAATAGTACTAAAAGTGTTTTGTCTCTTTCAATTACTTTCGTTGAAAGATGATAACTTAAAATTTGTTTAGTGAGTACGTAACAAAATCACCACCATTACATTTTTTTTAATTTAAAGATACTTGGGTTTAGATTATGTACTATTAGGTCTACCTTCAAGATACAATTTTGTAGGGAAAATGTGATTTTAAAGATTTATTGAAAGTTAACTATCGTCTCTGAATGCGGCTGTTATTCTTGTAACGGCTAGCACAAATTCAGTCTATTTTACTCTCATCACCAGTCCTCGCCACCATTATACCAAAGCAATCAAACATGGGTGATATTTCGTAACTGGTAGGCAAGATTTATCTCTTATTGTTCGTAAGTCGGTCTACTTAATTACCTCCCAATTTTATTAAAAAAAATGTTCCACTCACAAGTTTATTTTAGACGCTAAATACAGATTTTTTTATCCATAAAAAATTACTTAAGGTAGAAAATTTTTAAACCTTTCAGTAAATGAGTAAATAAATTGTCTTTATTGCTCAGAGTAATGAAACTTAGAAACTAATGAATATAATCAGCAACATCATTTACATTTACAGCCACATTGTTCATTTTCGACATGGAAAATGTCTATTGTATTTTAGCTACAATTGTTTTGACTTCAGTTCAGATATTTACGTAATTTTATTCCAAAGTGATATACGTGACACGTAGTTCTACGTCCTGAATATTAAAATAAAATATGTACGAAATAAACGAATACGTCTTTATGAACCTCGCCTCGAAAAGAGAATTACGTTTTGCGTAGTTGAATTTAAATACAGCCGTTTGTATTGTGGGAGATAGATAGGTATGAGTGTTGTAGGCATTTCGATTGTTAATTATACTAGTGGTCGCCCGTTGGTCGAAAATTTACTGTAACAAATTTTAATATCTTTTTGATAAGTACGTCATCTTTATTTCTCAAGACGAACTACTTTGTTTCCAAACTTTTTAGTGCGCCATCTGTGATCTTTTATCGTTGTCATCAATATATTTGTTTGTGTGTGTCAAATGTATTTTAGTGTGCATAATGTTTTATTTATTGATTCAATGTAACTCGTAAGCATTATTATTGAAAAATATTAGCGTTCTGCGCTTCTCCTACCCATAAACTATAAGTGTGCCAAATTTTATGCTCTAGCGTAAGCGCAATTTTCGTAAAAAAGGGTCCAAAGGTTTGGCATCACGTATAATTTAGATAACCTGGAGAAAATATTGATTTTGTAATCAATAACTGTGTAGTAGAGCACTGTAACACAGCTCGCTTGAAATAATACCGCCACCTGACTTACTCATAAGTTGTGATTAAGTTTGGTCATGCTTTTTTTGGGTTTCGCAGCCGGACGGTAAAAAACGTAGCCCTTGTAGATTTAAAATATCCATATGTCCGTCTGCCGGTACGTCACAGCCAATTTACACTTAAACTATTTGGACTACATAGTTTAAATTATTTGGACTACATAGTTCAAACTATTTGAACTACACAGTTTAACTATTTGGACTACATAGTTTAAACTATTTGGACTACATAGTTTAAACTAATTGGACTACATAGTTTAAACTATTTGGACTACATAGTTTAAACTTGGTAGATAGATGAACCACTTCACGATTTTAATACAAAAATAAAAATAAAATTTAAAGGGACACTCCCCATAACATATGCATCTATTTTTTTACAAGCCTTTATGTCTTATATGCAGAAACGAGATCATAATTAATAAGTCTTTGAAAATTCTACATTTCTAAAACATAATATTGTCAAAACTGTTTTTCTCACAGTCTTCTCGCCCATATCCCGAAGGGGTAGGCAGAAACACAACCAGGGAACCCACGACTAGCCGAAGACATTAAGTCCCACAATGTAATAGACCGCAAGCCTATCGCCGGCCGGGTACACGTCTAATCCCGGGCGACATATTTTTTTTAGAAAATTGGAAAATCTAAATTTTCTTTTTGTTGCCCGACCCGGAAGTCGAACCCGGGACCTCATGCAGTAAAGTCCAACACCTGAACCGCTAGATCACAGAGGTGACTTTCTCATAGTCAATCGTTTGGAAAATACTTTTAAAGTGGTAAAATCTGACCCCCATGAGACCATTGATATAACTGAGGTGCTACAATCTTATGACCGGGACCTTAGTTCATGTACAAGTGTGTAAGTCTAACGACTACCTTGCTCTCCGGATCGGAAAACGATAATGCCAAAAACTTTCATTGTTTTTCCCGTGTTGTTCCAGGTCCGCTGATCAAAGACCATCTGCTTCTCTGCCAGGCAGCTCGTAAGAGGCGAGCACAACTTAAGTTATAGGTCATCACCAACCAGACCACTGGTGGTAGTAAGTACCTTTGCTGTGCAGCGACTTTCCCGGGTATAGATCCATACCTTGCCAGTTTCTGCCCACATAACAACTCTGTCGTGTTCGTCCCGAAGACTTGCGTTAAGGCTTAACATTCTGGCCATAGGACAGCGACGTGCCTTTGACATCTATGGTGTCTATAAGCCACGGTTATCTCTTACCATTACGAGAGGCATGTGCTTGTTCGCTAACCTCTAACGTAAAAAAATATGGTGTCAAGAAAGCGTAAATCACTAGATTTTTAAAGGAGCAAGTTGCTGTACGGCACCAGTGATCTGTCCCGTATTCGGTATTACATAATTATGTTCACCGCTTACGAACTGCCAGAGCGGGCAGCAAATGGCATATTATACACAGGGGACCGGATCAACATGGGGTAAATATGTGATAAAGCCCGGTGAAGTTGTAAAAACCGCGAGGTTGACAACACATTAGTCATTC
>NJDC01004285.1:5748-26544 GCA_002245475.1 Calephelis virginiensis
AATTACTATTGCTGACAATATTTTGGCATTGCATCTTGTAATTTTACCTTATTTTTTGAAAACCTTACAACACATTTATTAAAATACTTAAGTGAATTAAAAATATATAATCATGAAAAAGAACAAATAAAAAAATAAACTTACAAAAAAGTACACAAATGTGCGATAACTATATTTTCAATTACTGTTTTAAAATCTATTAGGTATTATTAGTTAATAGGACTAAACCTAAAACATGAAAAAAATTAAAGAATATTAATAAAAATCATAAAGAAATTCCAATAAACCCGACAAACCCTATTGTATAATAAGGTTAAGAAAAATTTTAATCGCCTCACTTTGAAACAAAAAAACCGCATCGTAATCGAACCATCCGTTCAAATGTTACCATGCTACAGGGTACACTTAGGTTGAGGAGGACGGGATTTGAAGTTCCAATTTAAGAGTAGGACACAATATCACTGAAATGGGCAGATTGTAAATCATGATTTTATTATAAATAGAGGCAGAAGTGATTCTAGTTTCAAGATATAGTTATGAAAATATTAATGAAATAAGGGTTAAGATAATTTTTCTGTAGAAAGTCGACAAGGAACAACTCGTCCCACAATGGGGCTAGTCCGCTATCAACACCACACATAAAATATACAATATTTGTGGGAAATTATGTATATGTAGTAAATAAGGCACATGTAACTGAATATATGTATCACAGCTTTTATTTGAAAAGTGCAAAATGTTCAAAGTTTTTGACATATGTTCTTAACAAACAAAAAGCTATAAAAAAAATATAGTTATAACTATACAAGAAAGACCTATCGCCAACCGCGCACATTTACAATTCCGAGCAACAGTTTTTTTATTAGAAAATTGGAAAAAACCAAATTTGATCCGGAAATCGAACCCGGGACCTCATGCAGTCAAGTCCAAAACCTGGACCCCTACACCGCAGAGGAGACTGTTCGTTGAGATCAGTATTCGATTGAGTGCTTTGTTTAGCATTAATAATCTAGATCAGTCAGCTTAATTTGGTCATAGTTTGGTCATGGTCATAGTTACAATTAGGACAAACATAGTAATAAACATATTCAGATTTCAGGAATTTTAAATGTGCCCAATTCTTGCACATAATGCATTCATTCCATTGCTCCTCTGGATGTGAATTGGAATATATTGCAACATATTATAGGTACAACACCATTCCAATTCTTCGACGTCGCTATCATGATCATCTTAAAGGATTTTTCGTTTTACATTTTCTTTACCAACTTTAAACTTTCGTTTACCCTTCCCTTTCAATCAATACCTTAAAATTAAAGCTTAGGCTTTCTTCTTCCGACTCTTTTTTCAATTTCTTTAACAAGGGAACAGGATTGTGAGGCATTTCAAATTAAACAGCATAACTTTATACTAACTTTCTCTCTTCTTCTGGCATAAGACCAAAGTAGATTGACCCACATTTATTCAAGAATTCAGCCAAGTCTTTTCCTGGTCGTGGTAAAAGACTGCTGTTGATAATAATTCACGGCTGGCCTTTAATTTCTTCATGTAGCAAAATAATGTCATATGACATATTTCCAGTTCCTGAGTTGTCTTTGTCTTAGGACCGTCTTTTATGACAGCATCATCTTGTAAAAGATCAATTGAGACCTTGCCGTGTTCAAAATGTTTAGAGTTAGCTTACAGCAAACGACTGTTTTCAGATATCTTATCGGCAGACTTAGAGATTGCAATTCGTAGTTAAAACAACCGCTCGTAACCAAAACGTTTAGTTTCTTAATTAAACGTAGTAGGAATCCTTTATACTCTTTTAAAAAGACAACTGAAAGTAATACCGAACGGGCGAGTATATGTAAACTGCGACTGAATAACTGTGCTTTGAAAATAATCCAGCGCTTTATGTGACGTTACCCAATAGCAATGTGGTCGTCACATCCCTTCGCCTATCTTAATCGTTAATTGGCTTTAAGTTGTGGGAATGAGCCGAACCCCTAGTATCGATATCAATTACACGGCTCTCGCCACCCGCCTTGATTTCCCATGACATCAATCTACCGAGCATCCATCTTGCACAGACACGTGTCCTGTCATCACACCAGTTGGTAACAATCTAGTAATTTAATTGTTAAACATGATCACTTTTGGTAATGTGGTTTTGGATATTCCACAGCTTCTTCTTCTTCTTTCTTTAGGTTTTGGCAATCTTGTTAGTATTTTGCCATTAGTCAAGTAGAAATTTGCATCAAATTTTATATCAATTATAATTAGTCATCAGTCATAGTCGTCAGTAAGTCATGTCAGGCTCTTGGGTACAACGGTGGCCTTTTCACACAAGCTCATGTCATGGCAACGAGGAAATATACGATACGCTAATTTCTTCATGATTATTTCATTTGTGCACTTTCACTGAACAAAATCATACAAAATGCCACCAAAATTGACTAATTTCACTCAATATTAACACGAAATTCAATAATTATGCAAAAACTTCGAGTTTCGACCATCTTTTCTCTCGATGGCGCCAAAACTCTTTCCACAGCTTCAAAAACTAAATTTTGATATGAACGTCTAAACTCTAAACTTGCTTCAATAGTGGGGGGCAATTCAAAAAAAGTATCGATAAAATTGGAGAATACAATTTGGTGTTGTAGCTATATACCATCTCCATACAAAATAAAATTAGGTCACTTGATAGGAATATATACGTGAATGAATAAAAATACTTTTAAAGAATCCCCATTTGGCGTAGTCATCGTATCACGCCTGAACGGATGAACTAATTTTGCAATTTTTTTGTGTGTGTTAGTTATTGTCGGGAAAACGTTGCTATAAAAAGAAAAATCGGGAAAGACGCAGCTAAAATGGGACAGCAATGTTTTATTCCATACAAACTATTAGTAGGTTAATAGTAGTCAAGTTATACCAAGTTCGCCGAGTCATCTTGTATTTTATATCATTTTTTTTAAAAATTATCCATTATAATAAAAAGTTTCGTAAAGTGTAAAAGAACTGAAAATTTATTAATGAAAAATTGTTGAAAAAAATCTACACTGTATCTAGTTAATTTTTTTAATTATTATTTTATTTTAATTAAGTTTATTAATTTTTTCTACTTGTTTGTCTCACAAAAGGTTTAGTTTGCCAGCTATAAGTTTTTACTAAGATTATTAGAAAGATGGTAAGGCATCTTATAGTAAAAATCTTAGAAAAATATTTTGATTTTAATTATTAGGTCTCGATAAAAATAAGCACATTACACATAAGTTTTGTAATAGGTTTATTGATTTTTTTTGGAACGAAGTTCCTTATTGCGCGTTGTGAAAGGAGGCTAGACGGAAAAAATTAAAAGTCAAGACGGAAAAAGACGGAAAAGTTGTCACGACACTTTTTGCTATAGTAAGCTATTGCAAGCTTTGCGGAAACTTAGCATGTATACAAAATTTCCGCTCAATCGGTTGAAGATATCTGCTTCAAAATTGAGTTTAAAAAATCAACCCGAACAAGTTACATATTTTGCAAGTTAAAGTTCCGAAACAACAGAGAAGTCTAAGAAAAAATAAAATGTAGGAGTCGAATAAAATCGTATAAAACATAACCTTCTCCTTTTTTCGAAGTCAATTGAAAAATGTTTCAAACCTAAGCCTAAATTTTTAACTTTCAGCGTACCTAAGTATCGGCTACATTATTTAGAGAGGCGATAATGACTCGCGTTGTTACAGCAGGAACCGAGGCTGTGCCAGGGTTCTGTACGTCTTATATTTTTTTTAACCCAAAACAAAGCAAATTATTTGCTTGTGTTATGGGTAAACAATTCTAATAAATAGAAACACTTAAATGGATACCATAATAAATGTTGTAAACACCCAGACCCGGAAATGAAGACATTTAAATGCTTATCACACAAATGCCTAAGCCAACTGACCAACAAGGCGGTCTATATTATACCGATACTCCTATTTATGTTACTATGTTGTCAAATTGGGAATAAAATTATTTTTTTAGCCTACTCTAAAAAAGAGGAATTTATCAATTCAGCTGTATGTTTTTAAACGATTCCTCGGCCAGGGAATATAGGTCAGGAGTTCGAGGTAGTCCCATATAAATTTATCACGATCTGATTAGTTATTTGTGAGTTATACATAATGTATACATTTTTTATATAATTTGACAAGTTCATAATACATGGAAATTTATGCATATACCGACGAATTAATAAAGGTTGATTAAAGGAATCCAAGATTCAAATTATTTTAGTTTTTATTACACTATGATACAGACTTTAATACCAAGTTAATCTTTGATGTAAGCTTATGTTTTTAAGGCGGTATCATTATTACGCTTACCCGTGTTGGTCCGGACTTCTTTATAGAATAGACCATCTGCCTTCCTTGCCAGGCAAAAAGGCGAGCATAGGCTCACCGTCACTAGCACCGTGACATCTGACTAGGTGGTAGAGTTTAGCAGCGACACGTCCGGATTGGTACCACCGCCTTACCTATTTCTGCCGCCATAACGTCATGACGTGTTCCGGTTCGAAGGGTAAGGTAGCCGGGAAACTTACTTTTGCTCGAGGCCTAACATCCCGGCCTCAGGTTGGCAACGCACCAACCACCTTTGGTGTCTCTGGGCGGCGTGAATTTCTTAACATCAGGAAATCCGTCTGCATGTTTGCCTTCCAATATTATAAAAAAAAGTCCTCTACCTCGTTGTTATGACCTACTTTAAAGAAAAGGAATTAGCAAATCGCGACTTGGTGGTAAAATTGCAATAGCTTTTTGCAGTTTTGCTGCACTTATAGGACGGGCACATTATTGAAATAATATTGCTTTACTCGATAAGGTATCACACAAGGCCGACCAATTACAACAAATTCTGTTCTTCAATAGTTGATCTATTAATAGAGATTAGAGTTGTGAGAGAATAGGCAGTTCTGCAAGCATCGTCACTTGGCATTCTTTACTGCCTGTCTAGCCTAAAAGGGGCTTTGCTTGTATGTAGGTATGTAACAAATCATTTTAGTCTTAAAAAATAAAACTCTGTAGTGAAATTGTCTATTTTCCGGCTCTGAGAGTTGTCTATAATATTTATTCAGTTGTTATAAGTAGTACAAAATATACCCCCTTACGAATGAAACTAACGTTACGTTGATCTGGTGTATAACTTAATTTTTTGTTAGCAAAAGTGAAGTTACACACCAGATCAACGGGTGCGTAAGTTTTATTAGTAAGGAGGATAGTATTTAAGTATTTATATGTACTAGTATTGTTGATTAGCACCCGTTACACAAAAAAACTTATGAGTTTAAATCAGTTTGTATAATTTGTCTAGGGATTTATATTTATTTAATTTTGCTTAAAATATTTTGCAGCATAAAATTAGTAAGGATTTCGAAATAATAATTGATATAGGCCCACACATTATCACGCACCTGCAAAATATTTTGATACGTTATCAAAACAGATATATAAGTGTTTTAACTAAAGCTTTAGTCATAAGTAATCGATTGCTTATCTCGAGTGGTAGCGATATAGTCAAAATCTACGTTTAGTGTAAGAAATGAAAAATCAATAGTCACATCAAAATGATGACCATTAAATTCATCTTGTTTGTGTGTTCATCTGTTTTATGGTCGAATGTGTCAGCCAGATGCGCATTCCGCGGTTCTTGTATCGAAATTCTTGGAAATAGCAAACCTTGTGTATTCGATGATGAAGCACCTTATTTACTTGAAGGACTATCAGCAGAAGATCGAGCTGAAATTATAAATTTAGTAGAGACAAGATGTCCTCATCTGTTATACGACGAAGATGGAAATTTAAAAGCTTTGGATGATATTAAAACATGTTGTGATAGTGGACAACTAAAATCAATGAGTAATAGTTTAATGTTGTCAGATGGTATTCTTGGAAGATGTCCTACTTGTATCAGAAATTTTGCCAGACAAATATGTGAAATGAACTGTTCCCCAGATCAAGCTCGTTTCTTAAATGTAACTACCGAAACACAGAATGATATTGTGTATGTTAATGAAATAAACTATCGTATGTACGAAGATTTTATGATAAATGCACATAAGTCGTGTTCTGGAGTGATTGTTCCACAATCTGGAATGCCCGCAATAAATCTTATGTGTGGAGCAGCGGCAGTGGATGTCTGTGATGCGGAATCGTGGTTTGGGTCTACTGGCGATGCTGCTAACAACCCATTAGTTCCAATTCAGGTTAATTTTTTCAAATCGCCAACGAAAGAAGATTCAATGAATGTTTATGCTCCATTGTGTCATGAAACCGGTGAAGGGGACATACCATGTAGTTGTATAGACTGCCTTGAAAATTGTCCAGTCGGGAATGAGCCACTGCTTCCCGAAATGTGTACTGTGCTTTCTGTGAATTGTGTAGCGTTTTCCGTAGCTATAGTGTTTTTCGTGACGAGTGTCATTATCTTCATAATTCTGGCGTTGTTGGAATATAGACGATGTAGAAATAATGACCTTGAAAATAACGACAGAAAGTATCAATATCAAGTTAATAAACTTGATCAATTATTTCAGTACATTTTTGGTAAAATTGGTGCGTATAGTGCAAATAACCCAGTTTTAATGATTATGTTGACAACTTGGGTTACCTTTGGTATGCTTTATGGTGTAACTATGTTACATCTTACTGCCAAGCCCATAGACCTTTGGTCAGCTCCGGAATCTCGTAGTAGACAGGATTTCAACTACTTCAATTCAAGATTCGGGCCATTTTACCGAGCTGCTCAAGTTTTTTTGACATTTGATTTAGAACCATTTGTCGCAGATAACACTACTTTTGGGCCGGCTTATAGATTAGAAGCCATAGAAGAATTAATCCGGCTTGAGGATGCTATTATGAAAATTGGACAAGATGAAGGAACTGTCAGACTAGAAAATATTTGCTATGCACCGCTGCGTACACCTGGGAGTGAAGAAAGTATTGAACATTGTGTTTCAATGTCTATTTCAACATATTTACCCGATAGATACAATATCAATAACGAAACATATCTGCGAAATATCCAGACTTGTTTGAACAATTATTTTGCTATGGAATGCTTGGCAACTTGGGGTGGTGGAGCTGATCCTGAAATTTCCGTCGGAGGATTTGAAGAAGGTAATATGTTGTCAGCTAATACACTGTTAATTAATTTACCCATCGCTAACCACTTGAATGAAGAAAATCTGGCACCCGTTTTAGAGTGGGAAAGTCGTTTTATAGAACTATTGCATGATTATGAACAGAATCATAAGTCCGATTATGTTACTGTAGCTTTTGGAGCTGAAAGATCTATAGAAGATGAAATTCAAAGAATATCTGTGGCAGAAGCTGTACCGATAACAATTAGTTATTTATTAATGTTTATTTACGTTATATTCAGTTTGGGAAATGTGAGAAGACTGAAAACATGTTTTGTCGATAGTAAAGCAACAGTAGCATTGTGTTCTATAATTATTGTACTTTTATCTATTTTATGTGCTATGGGAGTATTAGGGTATATTGGAACAATCGTAACCCTACTAGCTATTAATGTGATTCCATTTTTTGTGTTATCTGTTGGAATAGATAACGTATTTTTAATGGTAAACGCGTTAAAAGAAGTAGAAGATAATTTAAGTGATTATAAGGATTATAGGGTGGATTTTAACTTCGAAGAGAAACGATATTTCGTTTTTGAAAAAATGATGAGAAAAGTTGGTCCGTCGATGTTTATGTCTTCAATTACTCAAATTACTTGTGTTAGTTTTGGAAGTCTTGCTAATTTCCCAGCAGTTCAGACTTTCGCTGTATTTGCTGCTTGGTCACTAGCGTTTTTGTTTGTTTTCCAAATCACTACTGCTGTCGCAATTATTTCAATTGATTACAAACGGGCAAGTCAGAATCGATTTGATATATTTTGCTGCATACAGAAGAAAATTTTAAATGATGAAGAACCCTTACAAGATGGTATTCCTAGTCAAAGTATGACCCGACGTTTAATGGGACCATATTCTAAATTCATTTTGAATTGGCGCGTTAAAATAGCAGTTACTATTATATTTTTATTTTTAGTTTCATTCAGTACAGTACTCATTCCTCAATTAGAAGTTGGTCTCGACCAAGAAATGGCGCTGCCGACGGATTCTTATGTGTATAAGTATTTGCAAGCAGTAAACAACCTTTTGTACATTGGGCCTCCTGTATATTTCGTTTTAAAAAGTGGATTAAATTTTACAGACATTAACCATCAAAATGCAGTATGCGGTGGTCAGCTATGTAATGAAGATTCTTTAGCTACTCAAATATTCTTAGCATCACGTTACAGTAACGTAACTTACATTGCCAGAACTTCTAACTCATGGTTGGATGATTTCTTTGATTGGGCAAGTTTGCCTGGTTCATGTTGCAAATATAACACAACAGATGGTAGTTTTTGTTCCAGCACGGACCTGTCAGCTGAATGTTCTTACTGTTCCATTGATAGGTCTGAATATGCAAATGGGCTGCGACCCGGTTCAGATGCATTTAACAACTACATTCCGTTTTTCTTACGAGACGAACCGACTGATACATGTTCCAAAGGAGGTTTAGCAAGTTACTTTAGTAACGTTATCTACGTTCTTGATTCAGAGGGTCATGCTACTGTTCAAGACTCGAACTTCATGGCTTATCATTCTACATTAGTAACTTCAAAAGACTATATATCCGCAGTTAAATATGGTTACGAAATTAGTGCTAATATATCTGTCGCTATAAAGAAAAATACAGGTGTGGATGTGGAAGTGTTCCCATATTCTGTGTTTTACGTATTTTTCGAACAGTATTTGACAATGTGGAGTGATACTTTTCTCCTCCTTGGTTTGTGTCTTATAGTGGCCTTAGTCGTTAATTTATTAATTACTGGTTTCAACATTTTAGTGACAAGTGCTTTAATGATCACTGTTGTAATGATAGTTGTAGATATGATGGGCGTAATGTATATTTGGAATATTCCGTTAAACGCAGTTTCCTGTATGAATTTAGTAGTTTCGATTGGGATAGGTGTTGAGTTTTGTAGTCACATGGCTTACGCTTATTCGACAAGTGAACAACCACCGGATAAAAAGGTTGCTGACGCTATAAAAGCTGTTGGTGGTACAGTTATAACCGGTATTACATTTACAAACATACCCGTTATAGTGTTAGCATTCTCATACACGGAAATTATAGAAGTATTCTTTTTCAGGATGTTTTTTAGCATAGTAATCATAAGTTTTCTACATGGCATGATATTTTTCCCAGTACTGTTAAGTTATTTTAACAATTTGAAGTATAAAATTTAAACGACCTTTTTTAAATTTATCACTTGTTGACCTGGAGAAATTCATTCGCTTGTCATTTCACACTTTCTATCTACTCTGCAGTTGAGTCTGCCCACCCTGGGACTTAAACGAGAAGGTGTGTACGAGTATATATAGTGTGTGTGTATATGTAAGAGGACCTGTTCATTCAAATGTTTCTCTACATTCTTAATTTTCAGTTATTTGGTCATTTTATACTGAGTGTTGTTATATCTAATTCCAAAATTTATGACTTAAATAAATACGGAATTACCTGTAAAGTACATAAGTATAATATAAAAACGGATAAATTGAAACGCTTCACGCATTAATTAATTATAGCACAATATACATTTTGACTTTAACATTTAGGGCCACTTACACGCTCCTGGGTTAACATTGAGTTAGCGTCTAAATAGGGTTAAATCACCTTATATTTGACAGTTTAACTCAATTCTAAATGTAACCCGGGAATGTGCAAGTCGCCCTAGTAATTTATATATCATGGGTGTAAGTTAAGGTTACCTATAAGTGAAAATAAAATGCTAATTTTAATGTAAACTTAAAAAACGTACATATTATATATAGATCTTATAATTTACATTAACTTAATTCTAGCATTGCACTGTAATGTTATATTTGTACATATTAAATTATTTTCCAACAAAATTCGGTTGTTTCCATGATTAATTATTACGGAACGCATAAAATAATACATTAACGGAAGACAAATTTATGTCAGTGGTAGACTCCGGCAGGCTGTCCAGACTGGTACCACCGTCTCACCTTTTCGTCGTATGTTTGGAAAGTAGAATAGCTGGTCAACTTATAAAATAATTTACATGCTGGCCTTAAGTTGGCAACGCACTATTAAATTATTCGTGTCTCATTGCAATTTCAATGGCAGAATATGTCTGATACGTCAGCCCATTGGCATTGCCAGAGTGAAAAAAATACGTGTTAAATTTCTGTCTGAAGTAAATCTTGTGTGTCACATTTTATTGTAACATTTTTTTTGTCACAATAAAAGAAAAGTGTAAGTAAAAATACTGCATACATTATAAAGATACTACCTACTCTTTGAAACGGAAAATCACAATGTTGAGAACGACATCAGGATAGCTGATGACAAAAAAGAAGCTATGTACAAACAAATACATACGAGTAGATGCTTATGTTTTATGCATCTGAAACGTGAGACATCTTTATTTACTTCGTTAGTAGGTACTAGAGTACTGAAATGTCTTGTTTGAATTGGAGCCGCCTCCTTATTTACCAATTCTTGTTGATAGTGTATTATATATACTTACATATATTTCCTGTCCTGGCTGGCAGCTCAGTGGCAAGCAAATGCTAATAGAAGAAGATTCGAACCTACATCGAACTACGCACACTACTACATTTTTTATAAGTTTAATATATTTGAAATCACATTGAAAGGTTCGTTAAAAAGATCTGGACAGAATGTTTTAATATATTTTTTATTATTCCTTTTTTTGCAGACCGCTCTATATCAACGTGTGCGCAATAAGACAGCCTTTATGTTGTTTTTTTTTGTATCCGATCAGGTGAAAGAAACATCAACATACCTGTTTAAACCTGGCAACCCAGGTAAACTATCAACGACTTCTGCGGATTTCTATGTTATGTGTTATTCCCTAAAATAGTTTAAATATTGCTTTTTATCATAATATTGCAATATTTGATTTATCGCCTCTGTAGTCTAGCGGTTCGGGGTGTTGGACTTGACTGTATGAGGGTTCGAATCCCGGGTCGGGTCGAAACATTGATTTCGAAATAAAATTAAAATAATACAAGAGGTTTTGTATCTAATCAGTTACATATTGATAAAAATTAAAATCAACTTTCTGATTGGTAGCAATTCGCAAGCCATGCCATTGTGATTACATTTATTCGTACCTACTTAGATATAGTCACATTTGGTTATTAAGTATGATGAAAGATTAATTTTATAATTAGTATACAAAAGTATACAAATTAGTTTAACGAAGATAACAATGTATAGAAAAACTTATCTAGAAAACCGATAAAAAATCATAATTATTAAGAATTCGAAACACGGACATCGAGCCCGGTTACTTATGTACCTAGTAAACGCCAAAACAGGACTACAGATGCTGCTAGTAGAGGCGGTAGTTAGCTTATAGTAGGCTTTATACCTACGTTTTGTTAAAAACTGAGTCTTCTGTATATTACTGCAAACGATTACATATTTGACCGCCTTGTTAGTCGAGGGGTTAGCGAACATGCTTAACACCACTGACCAATTACGAGGCTCGGATTCAATTCCCGACAGGGGCCGGCATTTACGATGAACATTATTAAAGAGTAACGTATTTGTTACTATAACAATAAATAGTCGTTTTTTACTATATATAGTTACGTTACTTACTTTTAAAATACACTTGAACATTCTTTGTGTTCAAGTGAAATTTAGTTTTATTTAAAATACTTATATGAAGGTTAGAACTACAAGCAGACAAATTGTGTATGAAATCCATTGAATGTGTAATGGTGATCACATTTTCTTGAATTGTGAGAAAAATATTGTGAAAATATGAATATATGTAAAACAGCATACGCACATGTAACTTCTTGGGTGTCTAAGTATTAGTAATTAGCAGGGTTGATATAGTTTTAAAATGGCATACCCCGAATTTGAGGAAATGGGAAGAACCACCGCGGAAGTGAGACAATAAAAAATACAAAATTATGAAAATCATTGCTGCTTATTGCAGCCGACAAATCCGTTGTTGCTTGATAAAAAAGTTCATCACTGACAAAATACTTACATATTCGTTGTCATTTCTTTAATTTTTTGTTCTTTTTATTGTAATGCAATAAAAAAATATTAATGCTAGCCTTTGTCGTGTTTCATACTAGATTGTTGTATACCTTTGTACAGTGCTATAGTATAATATATAAAGTTTCTCAAAGATAAGTTCCAAATAGACCGAAATGATAAACTAAGTTAAACAATTAGACACAAATAAAGACTGATCCCGATAATATTCCTCGAAATTTTGTAGTTAAATGTTCTAAATATCTAGATTATCCTTTATTTGTCACTAGCGGCCCGCTCCGGCTTCGCACGGCTATAAAATATACACATAAACCTTCCCCTAAAATAACTTTATCTATTAAAAAAAAACGCATCAAAATCCGTTGCATAGTTTTGAAGATTTAAGCATACAAAGGGACATAGGGGCAGAGAAAGCGACTTTGTTTTATACTATGTAGTGATATGATATAATTACAGTTTATGATTTATCACTGCAGACTGGAGATTTCCTTCAATCTGGAAGATAGCTAAAGTAATTCCTGTTTCTAATAATGGCTCCAAAGATAAACTTTTTAACTATCATCCTATATCAATATTGTCTGTTTTTGCTAAATAATTTGGTCCTTGATAAATCCATGCTTGTAATAAGTTTCTGACCATCCACCAGTTTGGATTTACAAAATTATGATCAACTAGTAGTAATTTAGTAGGTTATGTTTAATTTTTGTCTGCTGTTATGGATAATAGAAAGGAAACACGCGCAACATAAACTGATTTCTCTAGGGCAGTCTAGGGCATTTGGCAAGGTTGGTCATAATATATTGCTCAAAAAGTTTAAGTTTTATGGTCTCAATGCCAATTTATCTAAGTGGATAGGTTCATACTTAACCCAAGAAACAGAAAATTACAATCTAATTATAATAAGTCTTCATCTGGTGTTCCTCAAGGATCGCATTTAGGACCAACATTTTTTAACTTTTACATTGACAATGTAACTAGTTGCTTCTTCGTTCTTCTGATCCATACTTGTTTGCTGATCATTTAAAAATTACTAAAATAGTATCCTCCTTATGTGTGGTGTAGAATACTAGGTTTGTGCGTCTTTGAAGACCTTTATGGGCGTTGATACAAGTTAAATTTTGAAATTCGTCCTTTAGAGCTATTTGGTGTAAAGATATAGAGAAGTCAAATTTACTGAACTGTCGTCCCCAGTGCATCTTTGAAAACAAATCCTGTATGCTAGGTAGGGACTACAGCTCTTTTACTGCAACAGTAAGCAGCTTATTAAGGCCCGTCACATAAATTCGTAATTTGGTTTCGGAATTCCGTTTGGGAAAAAATTCGAACGCAGTGAATCCATACAATTGTATGGAGCTACCACATATCTTCATTTGGAATTTTTCCCAGCGGAGTTTAAATAGATTTGTATGAACAATACCTAAACTACACCAAAAGCACTGAGCCGTTGTGCTTTAGCATACGTACCACTGGGGAGGCAAAATCACATTGTTTGACTGCCTTAAAACCCTTTCCACATTTAAAATTAAAAACATT
The DNA here is from genome assembly GCA_002245475.1 of Calephelis virginiensis. Lineage (NCBI taxonomy): Eukaryota > Metazoa > Arthropoda > Insecta > Lepidoptera > Riodinidae > Calephelis > Calephelis virginiensis. The sequence goes on from NJDC01004285.1 coordinate 19,422, forward strand.
TAAAATGTGTATGTGCTGCCTATATGTTACCAATACTTTCATTACACCCTAACAACCGATCGCCCTACCTGTACACAATGATAAACTCTTATTTTCTTATAGCAAATGACAGCAAACACGTTGCTCCCCTGAAAGTAGGAGATAATAGTAGCCTTTATACAGTCACCTTTGATGTTGTACATGCGTCGCTGTTCTGTAGTCTGGATGTTAGGACAATTGAACAAGTCTACCGGATCCTACCTATCCTTCCCTCCGGATCAGAATATTGTCATTGACGGCGGGAATAGGTAGGGCGGTGAATTCTTACCAGGCAAGTTGCTGCCCACCACTATACCAACACTGGGCTCGTCGATAATGACCAGTTTTGCCATATTTGTAATTTAAATATGATGGGTGTAAATTTTAGTTTAAGGCCTTTTAGTGGAAATAAGATATGAATTCTAATTTGAATTTATAATAATTGTATATATTATACTCGTATAGAGATCTTTTAATTTACATAACTTAATTCTAGCATTGCACTATGATGTTATATTTGTACATAATTAAATTATTTTACAAAAAACTTGTTTATTTCCATGATTAAAGCCCGCCACTTACATTCTGAATTTTGTTACGAAATTCCGTTTCGAAAAAAATTCGTACGTAACAAATCCAAATAAATCTATGGACAAACCGGTCAACATTTTCCGTACGGAATTTGAGTGGATTTGTATTTGACGCCATTTTGTTTCGGAATTTCAAAATCCCCCGTAAAAGAGTCCAAATATTTGTGGCGGGCCTAAGTATGGAGCTTAAGAAGAGTATAAAATAATAAATTAACGGAAGACAAATTTATGTCACACTGATTGATAGATTCCAGCAGACTGTACAGACTGGTACCATCGTCTTACCTTTTTATACCGATATAATAATAGTTCTCGTTATTGTTGTGTTCCAATTAAAAGTCGAGAAATTGGTAAACTTACAAAAGAAGCCTCAGGCTCACGTTTGTAACGTATTATTGAAACTGTTTCTTTTATTTCAACAATGACAGCAATATGCCTGATAACTCATCCTCAATTAACTTTGGCATGTATGGACAGCAAAAGATAAAAGATGAGTCTTCAATTTCTGCCTAAAGTAAAGTTTCTTGATTTTTGAAAAAATTAATAAAGCTCAAAACTACCTATCCTTTGAACTGGAACACCACATGTCAATAACGAATTCCAGATAGATAATGGCAAAAAAGAAGTCATGTACGACCAAATACACAGACGCTTATTCATGCATCTAAAACGTGATTCAGATAAGCTATATAACAAATGGCAAGACGAAGAATTTCAATTTTGGACAATTTTTTGTCTGGTGGTAATGTTGGTAATAGTCTTCTAAGTGACGCGAAGGCTGCGTTGAAGGCTTCGACGCGTATTCTTTCTCTTGTAGCATGGGCTGTGCGATACTTCAAGGTAGCTCTTCGGCGTCGTCGCCTTTCCTCTCGTGATAGCCCAGCACATGGAGAGCTGCCACTCGATAGGTAAGGATCTTCAGCTAAAGCACATGGCTCTAGTGTTCTATCCCTAGAATAATAAGTTGTTATTTATACATGTTGGTTGACTTTGTATGTAGTTGTTTTGAAATGGCTTGTTTAGGTTGAAACTTTTTTTTATGATATTGGAAGGCAAAAAAGCAGACGGATTTCCTGATGGTAAGAAATTCAAATTAAGATCTTTTTGTTAATTATCGGAAAATAAATAACAACGGTTACCTGGCAACTGATCTAAAATAGCGCGATCTCTAATCTTAGATAGGTTATTAATATTGGCCGTAAGTTTGCACTAAAACATTGGCCATAGTTTTTACTATAACTCCGATCCAACCCAACGCTGAATATCAACCTCTTGAGCTAAGCAAAATGCCATCTGCGACTGTTACTCGGTCTTAATTAAAGTCTAGAGTAGTGGTAACAGCTGTGCTGAGGAAGTTAAAGATGGTTAGATATGAAAATTGAAAACAGAACTAACGCCTCTTGAGGGAAAATAATTTTCAATAAGCTATAACTTCGTTTATTTGGGTCTATAGCCACCATAAGGCAGACATTTTTATTGATTGAATAGAAGCTTTTAACTGATTTTCTTAAAATAAAATAATAGATTAACTATTGTTATGTGATAATTGTCAGAGATAGTAAGACTGATATAAAAACTGTAAACTGTAATAAACACTCATATCTAGAAATACAGACATCGAACCCGGTACCTCATGTAGTCAAAGCCAAAACTGGACCACTAGACAACAGAGACGACTAGCAGAGGAAGAGACAGATAGATAGGTAGTAAGTTTTAAATCTCAATACATAAACCTGCATTTGTTACAAAGTGAGTATTTTTTTACATTTACTTGTTTTTGTTACAAAGTGAGTCTGTGCATTAGAAGGTGTTTTTTTCTGTGCTAATGTTTCACTGAATTTTAAAGTTTAGATATGATACCTTTTCCTGGGTGCCAAGTTTTCTCTTCCAGTGATTGGTAGCAATGCTTCTCTGGGCTCCGCGAGCATGCACGGCAGTGACCCATCGTCCATACTGCCTGCTGTTTCTAGCCAACTCTTCATCATGTATCTATTTTAATATTACAAAAAGATATATTTAAATAAGAATTAGTGTTACACCTTCGTTTTCAATTAGGAAAGGTTATACGTCAGATTAATATTTTTTATGCATAATAATCAATTTTTCCATAATTTGTGAATCTATTTTGAAAATTATTTTTTATTTCAAAGAACGTACTTTCAATGTAATCTTTTCAAATCCAAATCTCGATCTGAAAATGGAACTCGAGTGCAATCGAGGAAACTGCTCAATTTTTGAGAACGTAGATGTTTATTAAATTTGTGTTGGTTTTTTTCAATTTGAATGTGCTTAAGTTATCACAAAATGCCAAACTATAGCAAAGATTAGTAAATATATATTGTTTGAAAAAATAAAAATTGTTGTCAATTTAAAAATTTAAAAAAGCGTCGGGCATGACGATGTTTCTATGTTTGTTTTAAAATCTTTTATATTTTTTTTTGTAAAAACCAATCTTTACGTAATAAACATCATGCTAGACACTGGAGAATTTCCTTAAGCTCTAAAGAAGGCGATTGTCAATCCTTTATTTAAAGAAGGTGACAAGGCAGAAATTAGTAATTATAGACCGATAGCCTTACTACCTAACATTTCCAACTATTCGAAAAAGTGATTTCTAATGGTGAATTCCATTTTTAAATACAAATAATATTCTCAATGGCAATCAGTTTGGCTTTTAGAGAGGAAAAACACTTCTTTAGCTATTTTTAAAATTATGAAGAGAATATGGGATGATATGAATGACAAAAAAATAAGTATCTTCACGCCCATATCCCCGAAGAAGTAGGCCGAGGCACAACCATGGCACCCACGACTAGCCGAAGACACTAAGTCCCACAGTGTGATAGGTGGCAAGCCTATCGCCAACCGGGCACATTTCAAATCCCGACCAACATTTTTTTTAAATTAGTAAATTGGAAAAATCCAATTTCCTTTTTGTTGGCCTACCCGGGATTCGAACCCGGGACGTCGTGCAGTCAAGTCCAATACCCGGACCGCTAGACCACATAGGCGATATCAACAAAACAATAAAATATTATTTTACTTATTAATTTAACCAAAGCATTTGGCTGTGTGATGCACGACACTTTATACAGTTAGAAAACATTGACATACGGACGCTCGTAAGTTATTTGAAACATATTTAAAAACAAGGACCCGGGCTACAGCCATTAGCTACCTTAATAAAAATAACCGAACTATAGAGACAGTAACATTTGAGTACAGTGATGTCACACTAGGAGTACCACAAGGCAATATTTTAGGTCACATTATCTTTCTAATTAGCATAAATGAACTACCTGAAATAACAAATGAGCTATGCGTGTTATTTGCCAAAGACGTCACTATCCAGGTTTCTGATAAAAATCCAAATCAAGAAATATTCGAAGATGGGATAAAATGACACGAATCAATTTGCAACTTCCAATTTACACGAAGTTGAGATACAAAAGCAACTCTACAGGTATCATCTTTAATAAGATTTGTCATTTATATACTGTGACTGTATATAATAACTGAAAATACGGTATTGTAATAAACCACAAATTATAGCAAACGCGCTAGAATTTGTCGTTTCTCTACTTATTGAACCCTTTTCTCACTGAAGCTATGTTTATTTTTATTCCTGTCAAATCAAATTTGCTGGCCGCAAGGGCAAAAGTGCTTGAGATAAATAATACATCGCGCTCACACCTCACACTAAGCGAGGTCTTTAGGGGATAATAAATCCGTATTTATTCTTTTTATATCGACCCTTGTAGCCCCTTGGCAATCGAATCATGCTCGCTAACCGTGACGAATCGATTGAGGAATTCGCTGGCCCTCATGTTCATATGTAGCGGAATTTAGTATTTTTTATTTTACGGGATGGCGAATAATTGGCTCATTTCATGTTAGGAGACAACCGTCGCCTATAAACACCATAGATGTTACTGGTCACCATTTTGACTTGGTACTGTGGTACAGTTTTTTGCCACCCATTTACAATGGATGGCACTAATGGTATAATCAACATAAAATTATCTTCATCAACCCGTATCCCCGAAGAGGTAGGCAGTAAAATAAAGGCACCCATGACTTGAAGAAAACTAGTGACTGAGCATAAGGCAAGCCTATCGCCAACCGAGCACATAACATGTGACTGGTCCAATCGCGGGTAACGTGAAAAATTAAAAAAACACATTTCGTTTTGTTGCTCGACTCGGTGTTCGGATCCAGGACTTTATGAAGTCAGTCCAACACCGGACCATTCTATCATAGAGGCGATCAACCTAAATTACTGTACTACCACTAACGACGCCGATAAATGAGATCAAAAATTATGATGAATGAATGAAATGAAAATTATGACACTTCTCTTTTTCTAATGGAGTTAATAATAAATAATATTTCTATGATTTCATACATATATGAAGTATATAATTACACCAAAATAATATTTTTATCATTTTCGTATGTCTGTCTTTTTGTTTCGGCTAATCGGTGAAATGGCTGGACCGATATTAATGAGAATTTCACTGTTAGGTAGCTGATTAAATAATAGGTAACTTAGGATACTTTTAGTTTGGTCGCTTCTGTGGTCTAGCGATGCGGCGTCGGACTTGCTTTCTTGAGGTCACGAGTTTGATTCCTGGGTCGGGCAAAAAAAATAAAAATTTCGTATTTCTAATTTTATAATAAAAATAATGTTGCCCGGGATTGGATATGTGCTCGGTTAACTGATGATATAGTAGTAAGATCACCTCTTGCAATTTGGTTTTATGCTTATAGTTTTAATATTTTTTTGGTCCCCGGCTCGGGCAACAAAAAAAGCTAGGAAATGTGTATTTTAAATTTCCTAATAAAAATGAAGTTGTCTCGAATTGGGTAGGTGCCCGGTTGCGATAGGCTTGTCATCTATCACATTGTGATATTTAGTATCTTCGGCTAGTCGTGGGTACTCTGGTTGTGCCTCTGCCTACCTATTCGGGTATAAGGGGTTGAAAATACTTTTTTTTAAGTATCTTCACGCCCATATCCCCAAAGAGGTAGGCAGAGGTACAACCAAGGCACCCACGACTAGCCGAAGACACTAAGTCCCACAATGTGATAGGTGGCAAGCCTATCACCAACCGGGCACATTTCCAATCCCGACCAACATTTTTTTATTTAGAAAATTGGAAAAATCCAATTTTCTTTACGTTGGCCGACCCGGGATTCCAACCCAGGACCTCATGCAGTCAAGTCCAACACCCGGACCGCTAGACCACAGAGACTTTTTTTTATTTACTTTTTTATTTAGAAAAAATCGAAATTAACTAAATAAGTTTTTAGTTGAATTCTACGCAAACTCGTAAATTATACGAGTACTAGTTTCACCATGGCATATACTACGGAAACAGCTCGAAGGGTTGATTCTGTAATTCTGTAAGGAACTAACATAACGACTTATCGGCGAAGTCGTCGGTGTTGCTTATGAAATGAAATGAAATGAAAATTATTTATTTGCGGAATATGTGTGTTAAAAAGTTGTTATAAAGATATTTGAGAATACAACATATTCTACCACATTGTGGTGTGCAAATATTTAGTTAATTTTAAGAAGTTACATATTTAAATCACAGCCCTTATTTACATTTTAATAAACATTTTATTTATTTATGAACATAATTTGTTACAAATTATTTTAAAGGTAGATTAATTTTTAGTCCTATCTACCGTACACTACCACCGTTTCCAAACCTAGCCCGTCGGAAGAAGTAACGGCGAAACAAACTCCCCTTTATCACAATTAACATTGTATTAATCAATGGCTTCATAAAAATGTTTGATTATCAGTTATCAATTCGACGGGTCCTACGTAAACTGGTACAAGCAGCAAAATGTCACTAACGTTTTTATGGCATCATTCGTACTTAAACAACCCATTCTTTAACTTCATGAAAAAATAATTAAAATTATTAACGCAGTTTTTTTTCTAAAGGATTCAAGTATACCATTTCAAAATTTCAACTATGTACGTTGTATAATGTTAAAGTTACACGCATTAAAACATACAAATCGCTCTCCTGTAAAATTGTGCAACTGCATTTGTACCAGTTTACGTAGGACCCGTCGAATTTATCTGATTTTATTTTGAGGTTAAATTACTTCACTGAAGGTCATTCTATTTATTTAAAAGTAGTTGAATGTTTATTTGTAACTGATGAAATTTATATTAAAAGTAAAATACTTAGAACATATGTTTATATATTATGGATTAGCAAGTAACCTAATGAAACTCCTGACAAAAGTATGCGTTGCATATAAGTACCTAATATGTGTACAATGCGCTTCCAATATGAGGTGAAAATGTTGAAGTTTTTTTGTTTAAGTGTACCCTAATTTCCAAATCGGAGCACGAAATCGGTTGGCACTGATGTTAAGGTGGCAGGCGTGATGGTAAACCTATCTTAAAATTTTCTAAATGGAACACAATTACAGTGAAAACTAAATGTATTGCACCAAGAATAGGTAAGGCGGCAATCCAAAACCGC
>NJDC01004285.1:26665-57088 GCA_002245475.1 Calephelis virginiensis
AAAGATAAAAACTATGAAGTAAATATAAATTTTAATGTTTACTGGATAAATGATCTTCTGTTTCATTATAATTAAAGTTCAGAAGCCAACTTGTAACAGCCCGTTTGCAATTGTGTCTTAGTAATTTATAGATATTTAAATGTTAGTAGTAACACACGAAAGACAAAAGATCCCAGCCTCAGGTTAAGAACGCATCAACAAAATACTTGGTGAATGGTGTCTACAAGGAGATTTTACCAATTATAAAACTATTTCCCATGAGAACACCCAGACAGTAGTATTTCTAAACCTGATAATCGCCTCTATGGTCTAGCGGTTCAGTTGTTGGACTCGACTCCATGAGGTCCCGGGTTCGAATCCCGGGTCGGGCAACAAAACGAAAATTGGGTTTTTCCAATTTTCAAATAAAAAAAATGTTGCTCGGGATAGGATATGTGCCCGGTTGGCGATAGGCTTTCCAACCATCACATACCTCTTCGGGGATATGGGCGTGAAGATACTTGATAATCTCTTAGTGCCATTTTCAGCACAAGTAGGTATAATATAAGTATCACATAAGTGGGTACATTGGATCAACGCGGCTTACCCACAACCCTAATATACTTATGACGACACACATTCATGGTCTGTTGTTACATTATTACATTAATGCAAATAAATAGACAAACAGATAACAACAGAATTATAACAAAATAGATATGATTTTGTATAGTTTTTTACAAAATTAAAAAGAACTGAATCTCATAATTGTCAATTTTGTAAATAAGATTTAACAAAAGGATGTTTCATCACTAACACTTAAGACAGCAAAAACCCCTTTTGTTACTTCTTTGCAGAAACAAATGTATTTTGGAGAGTATCATCTTGCCAAAGCTTAGATAAGTAGCTCCATGCTGGGTTTGATCATACGCTCAGGTTACAATTTTTACTAAACCAATGACTGGGCATGAAATAGAATTGAAGGATCTTGATCACGTAGACATATAGTTTTACATAGTAACAGATAAACAAATATACCTGTTGATTAGATAATAAACTGTTATTAATTAAGCCCATTGCGTGAAAAGATTTGCTGGATACCATATCGTTCATTTAAAAACTCGACAACAGCAAATTCTGACGTTTTGAAAAGCGGAAAAGAATGCGGTGGTTTTAAATTTCACCTTCTTTGAAAAAAGGAGGAAGGAATCCTCTGTTTACGTAGGTATGTTAGTCGACTTGTCCGTTATTTGTGAACCGATTTCAATTTGTTTTTAATAAGAAGAGCGTACTTCGTGGGTAGTCCTAATACCAACAATTTTTCCAGGAAATTACTAAATTCTTGAGGTGGTAGAGTTTCACAGCGACTCGCCGGGATTGGTACCACCACCTTACTTATTCCTGCTGCCATAGCGTCAGCGTTTGTAGTTGACGTGTTGACTTTTGCTCGAGTCCTAAAGTCCCGGCTTCAGGTTGGCAACACGCCGTTACCACCTTTGGTGTCTCGCCTTACAAACAGGCCATAGGACACCAACACGCTTGAAACATCTTAGGTATCTATAGGCCATTGTCCCTTACCATAAAGAGGAATGTATGCTTATTCTTCATCTCATCCCATAAAAAGGTGACTTTCATCAAATAAATCTCGCACTGCAATTTGTGATGTAATGGGTCATACTTTTTTTAGAAAAAAAAAGTATCTTCACGCCCATATCCCCGAAGAGGTAGGCAGAGGCACAACCAGGGCACCCACGACTAGCCGAAGATACTAAGCCCCATAATGTGATAGGTGGCAAGCCTATCGCCAACCGGGCACATATCCTATTCCGAGCAACATTTTTTTTATTAGAAAATTGGAAAAACCCAATTTTCTTATTGTTGCCCGACCCGGGATTCGAACCCGGGACCTCATGCAGTCAAATCCAACAACTGAACCGCTAGACCACAGAGACGATTATATTAGAGGTCATACTTTTTATTTAAACTAAAATTAGATAGTAATTTGTATTTTTTATCAAGTTTATAATGTTATTATTAGTCGTAAAAAAACAAGCCCGCTGCGTTTCTTTCACCGGATCTTCTGTGTGTGGCCGCGATTCCGATCCGGCGGTAGTTTAAAATATCGACGCACACAAGTACCACTTGGATGGTTCACGTGAATAAAGTTTTTTTCTGATTCAGATTCAAATCCTGTCTGAGGTAAATAAAATCATCATCAGCTGGAGGACGTCCACTGCTGGACATAGGCCTCCCCCAAAAAAAAATCTTTCTTTAAAACTTGTGAAAACACATTCTTTGCTGAATGTAGACGGGATATGGGAAATCCGTATTTCGTTTCCCTACATTTTTTTACATCAAAAATATACTTACGTTGTTGGTTATAAGAAAAACTGCAACTTGATTAACGCTTGAAGATATTCCTCTCACTATTAAATTACAGATAACACTGTCACTATCACAAGAACACTGGTCCAGATGTCAGCATCCCTCTGTTTATATCTCCTCAATAAGGGGTGGATCAACCCTCTGAGAGGGCGTTGCCAATATTTTAGGGGTCCGTGAATTGTAAAACATATTTTCGTCTGATTTTAAATTTATTATTTATTAATTTCCCCGTGTTAGTCCGGGCCCCTTTGTAGAATAGACCATCTGCATTCCTGCTAGGTAGCTCGTAAAAGGCGAGCCTAGGCTTACCGTCACTGACACCGTGAAATCTGATTAGGTGGTAGAGTTTCGCAGCAATTCGCCCGGATTTGTACGACCGCCTTACCTATTTCTGCCGGCATAATGTCAGTGCTTGCCATTGACGCATTTCGGTTCGGAGGATAAGGTAGCCGGTAAACTTACTTTTGCTCGAGGTCTAACATCCCGGCCTCAGGTTGGAAACGCACCATTACTACCTTTGGTGTCTCTAGGCGGCGTGAATTTCTTACTATCAGGAAATCCGTCTGCTTGTTTGCCATCCAATACCATAAAAAAATCGAAATTTACTGCTTGCTTGCTTAATCTTTAGATACATAAAAATGACATCGCTTCACGCCCAAACGGATGGACCAATTGGGCTGATTTTTTTCTATTGCGTTAGTTATTGTCGAGAGAAAATTCTTTTGAAAAGAAAAAGCTAGACTTTTGCGCGGAAAATAGGAAAAACAATGCTTGAATCCATAAAAGTCACACGAAGTTTGCCGGGTCGGCCAGTTAATTATAATAGCTAACCTTAGTCTTCTTATCACTCTTAGGAATAATAATATATAATAAGTGTTAGTTTTGCCTAACTTATTATTATAACTTCGCTTAGCCTTGTTAAATATCTTGCAAATACTCGCAGATTGTAAAGTTTAGCTTACCTATTTCTGCCGCTTTGACGCCAGTGCATAGCATTGTGTAGTTCCAAGTTACAAACACTTATACAAGAGGCTTAATAGCTTTATATATTTAGTATCTTTATATATATCTATATCCATTAAATTTGGTGTTTAGGCGTCGTATATGTATGTTTCTATAAGAAAATCCGTCTCTTTGCTTCCCTATAATGTAAGATACCTAATAAATTAACCTAAAGTTTCTTATTACACAGTTATTATTATTTGAAAGCGTTTTCACCTGTACTAATTGAAGATATGAAGATCGGAGAGTATCACCCCCTGGGTCTTCAACAATTCCAGATAAAATTTCATCAAAATCAATTCAGAGGTTTAGTATTATTTTATACAAAGAAAAAGTATCTTCACGTTTGTATCGCCGATGGTACAGAGGTACAACCAGGACACCCACGACTAGTCAAAGTTACTAAGGCCCACAACATGATAGGTAGCAAACTTATCAAGAAGCGGCCAATCACATTGTTTGTAAATAATTGTTTTTATTAAAGAATGGAAAAACGCATTTTTTGTTGCGCGAGAGGGGTAACGTATCTGGGAACTCAGGATATATGAAGTCATGACGTATTGCTCTTGTCACTACACCATAGAGGCTCTTTATTTATACCAAATCATGTACAATAATATTCCACACCAAAAAGCATAGAATTTGTTAATAATCTTATTTTTTTTAGCAGCACTTCTTCGCCTGGTTAAGAATATCGAACTCTGTTTATTACTAATGATTTATACCAAATATGACGTTTTATGACACATAAAAACAAAAATGATCAAAGCTCTGTCTTCCGAATATAAACTTATCTTCCAGGCCCCGCCCAGAGTTGAGATCCGCCAATCACGACTCGACTCCGCCTAACGATTCCGGGACTCAGGTGTTCCCGGATAATTGACGCCCGGGCAAAAACATTTCCCGGGAAAATCGATACATGTTCTAAACATACGTAATATATTTTTAGTGTTGAAAGTAAAACAAACCAACGTTACAAAAAAATGGCAAGATCATGTAAGGTTGTCATCACTGCATAGTATAAAACAAAGTCGCTTCATCTGTCTTTATGCCCCTTTGTATGCTTAAATGTTTAAAACTACGCAACGGATTTTGGTTTGGTTTTTAATAGATAAAGCGATTGAGGAGGAAGGTTTATATGTATATTTCATAACCGTGCGAAATCGGGGCGGGCCGCTAGTAAAATGATAAAATAATGTTATTAATTCCATAAACATATTAAAAAAGCATATTGTTTATCGTTATATCTTTACTCAAAACAAAATGTGTTTTTTCACTTCATTAATAAAAACAACATTGCCCAAAATAGGATAAGTTGGTGATTTGTGATAGGTTTGCCACCTTTGTAAAGAAGTACCTAACTTCCCCTAGTCTTTGATGCCCTGGTTATACCTCTGCATATAGTATCTTCACGCCCATATCCCCGAAGAGGTAGGCAGAGGTACAACCAAGGCACCCACGACTAGCCGAAGATACTAAGTCCCACAATGTGATAGGTGGCTAGCCTATCGTCAACCGGGCACAATTCCAATCCCGACCAACCTTCTTTTTTTATATTAGAAAATTGGAAAAATCCAATTTCCTTTTTGTTGGCCGACCCGGGATTCGAACCCGGGACCTCATACAGTCAAGTCCAACACCCGGACCGCTAGACCACAGAGGCGACAAAATGTGTTAAAAAGTTATAAATTCCTAGCTTTCTAAAATTTAATTCATCTATGTTGTCAATGCCAGATCTTCAGACTTACAACTTTATGACTAGACTTTATGGACACAAAAAAAAATTCTTGATTTCCCTGAAAATCTGTTTTCACATTTGGACTTTGTGGGTATGGGACTGTAAAAATACGCTTTTTCTAATAAAAAAGTTGATTTAAATCCTATTTATAAAATTACTTATTTATAAATTACATTTAAATAGTTACCGTGTTCATACGAAACGGCTTTACCGATTTTCACCAAATTTTATACGCATATTCAGTAGGTCGGAGATTCAGCTACTATCTATTTTTCATACCCTTAAGTGATAAGGGTGACTCACCCCATTTTTTTTAACTAAAATCACATTTAAAAAGCAGAACCACGTCTGCTGGTTCAGCAAATCAGTTTATAAATGATTTAGAAATCGATTAACACGTGTAACATAGTCTTATACTATTTTATTTTTGTTTTATTTATTTACTTTATGATAATGGAAGGCAAACAAACAGACGTATTTCCTAATCCTAATCTAATTCTTTAGACGTAATTCGTAACAATTCACGCCGCCTAGAGACGCCAAAGGTGGTAATGGTGAGTTGCCAACCTGAGGCTAGGATGTTAGGCCTCGAGCAAAAGTAAGTTTACTTAAGGTAGCCGACCTTAACCTCTGAACCGGAACACGTCAACGGTAAGCATTAATCGTTATGGCGGCAGGAACAGGCAGCAGCGTTATGGTGGTACCAATCTGAGCGAGTCGCTGCGAAACTCTACCACCTAGAAGGAAGTCACGGTGTTAGTGACGGTAAGCCTATGTTCGCCTTTTACGAGCTGCCTGACAGGAAGGCAAATGGTCTATTCTGAAAAGGAGCCAGGACCAACACGGGGAAAGCCTACTCCTTTTTACGAAGTTGGGTAAAAAAGGAAATTCGTCTGCGTGTTTACCTTCCAATCTAAAAAAAATGCACAAACAATATTTGCATAACCCTAGCGTGTATTTATTCAATGTCATTGAAATAAACCACAAAATTATACTTATTTGTCGTATTACGTTACAGTAAAAACTTAGAGAACTTTGAATTTATTATTGTGAATTATATCTATTATGTACCGGGCTGCGACGTCCGCGTTTAATACTCTTTGTATTAATGTTCTGAACAATCAGAAGTACAAACAGACACACAAATCCCGCAAAGGTCACGGTGAACATTAATTTTACTTTGTGACATAGCGCTGAAACACGCGATACTAATGTAAGGTAAACTTGATATTGTTATACTGAACGGCAATTAGGGATGATTTAGACAATTATTGCTTGTGTATACAAGAATTTTTATGTTTATTTCATGCTAGACGTTTACCTGCGTCTTTGTTAGCGTAGAATAGTATCTAATGATTTTCATACCAAATTTCATCTCCTTTGAGGGTTGATTTTTGAAAAAAATAGTATATGTTTGAACTCGACTCTTTAGCTATATGCATATCAAATTTCATGAAATTTGGTTTAGCGGTTTAGCTGTGAAAGCGTACCAGACATAGTATGGCATTTATAAAATAAGTATCAAGCTTTTATCCGCAGTTTCGTCTGCGACTTAAAGTTTTCTTAATTCAGAGTTTGGAGCAAGAATGTCATGAGCTAAATAAACTAATAAAAAGCCATAAGATACTTATAGCTTTTTTAAGAATCAACTTTGTTTACGGATCGAGGTCAATATGTCATTACCAATTTCCTCTCTGCTACATAAAATCTTAACTATTTTATTTATCTGCTACAAAAATCATTAAAACTTTATATTTAAACTTTAATTAAGAACTAGCCTACCCGGTGAACTTGACAGCAACAGCTAATAACCGTTTGTATGAATTAAAGCATTAGTTTTACCATTTTCCCTGCAATTTTACAATTATTTTCCGTAAAAACCTTTTTTATATATATATATATATTATACTAGCGGCCCGCCACGGCTTCGCACGGTTATGACATACAAACGTGGATACGGATACGTATTTGGATGCAGTTTTTTTAATAGATAAAGTGATTGAAGAGGAAAGTTTATATGTCAAAAGATTATCCGGTGCACTTTGTTCCACCTGACACTGAGCTAGAGCTAATGACAGCTGAGAAAATACTAAACTGCAGGGTTTCCCAAACTATGAATATATATACCTCCTCCTTTTATCCTATATAAACTATAACTATATATACCTACCAACCGAGCCAACAGTAGGGTTACTCTTGAATCTCGATATCATGCGAATTGGAAATTGGAATCGTATATGTCACTTTAGGCTCTTTTGAACACAGAATTAGGGGATTATTAACATTTAGTTACAAATAAATTCACCAATAGGATAAAATAATTTACTATTTACTATTAACTAAATGGTAATATTTCGCCAGTATTGTGTTCAAGAGTACCTAAAATGACATATTCGATTCCAACTTCCAATAATGCATGAATCGAGCTTCGAGAGTAACCCTACAGTTGATTCCGAAAATAGTAATAAAATACAGATGATCTTATAAGCGACACTGAGTCTGACTTCCAAATGCCCTCGATGAGTTCGGATGGCACGAAACACTAGAAAGTTATGAGAAAGTATTACCTAGAATATCTGAAACCAGAATTCACTAGGATCGATGATACGACATAAATAAATATATAATTAAGCTACAAAAAATCTTGTGTTATAAACAGTGTTCAAACTTAGTCCTTTATTCATATTCCATATTTACTAGGTGGTAGAGTTTAGCAGCGACTCTTCCGGATTGGTACCATCGCCTTACCTATTCCTGCCGCCATAACGTCATGACGTGTTCCGGTTCGGAGGGCAAGGTAGCCGGTAAACTTACTTTTGCTCGAGGCCTAACATCCCGGCCTCAGGTTGGCAACGCACCATTACCACCTTTGGTGTCTCTATGCGGCGTCAATTTCTTAACATCAGGAAATCCGCCTGCTTCTTTGCCTTCCAATATCATAATAAAAAAATATATATATTGGTAACAGTGTAATGTCTTAGAGGTGGGTCCCGAGTTTCGGGAACTTTTTGCTGATGGGTCGTAGCCCAAATAACTTTGGGAATCACTGTACTAAAGTATTGTTTGCCTTTCCCATATCCTAAAAAATATAAAAAAAAATAAGCCCAACAAATCTGACCACAAATATTTATGACGTGTTCTCAACCTGAAGCTGATAAAATAACCAAGTGTTCAGCTTCAGCTGCCAAATTATTTAGTGGGCTATCTGATTCTGTTAATCGAAACAAATTTTTTTCGAGAGCTGTCACAAAAATTACAGGGACCCAATCTTTAGTTTTTTTTGCCTGACAATAAATATGGTGATAGTGCGTAATCTCTAGCATGAGTTTAAATCGACTACCCTACCTTCTTTAGCGGAAAACATAATTTTTAGGACTGAAGTTTTGGAGTGAGGAGCAAATAAGACGGTGGTGCCAAACCACTTACATTAACGGAAAATTTTGAATCTTGATTTTCTAACGTCACTTATTTAGTTTTATTGTTCACTAAAACTTGCATGTTTTGTTTATAAGTTTTTTCTCACTACTTAAAGAAGACTAGCCCTATAAACCCCAAACATTTCCCACATTGGTCCGGGTCCTTTGTGCGGAATAATCAGGCGGTAACTGCCGGCCTGATTATTCCGCACAAAGGACGAAAGTAGGTTAAGCTGGTCAAGACCACTGGTAGTAGAGTGCTACGGCAACCTGCTCAAGTAAAGATCAATGACCTTACCTATTCCTGCTACCACAATGACAGTGGTATGTACAGACTAGTAAGAGAACTACACGTTGTGGTATGTAATGACGGTCGACAGACTTTCACAATTGGCCTAACATCAAGACTATAGAATAGCGATGAACTATAATGTCTGTGGTGTCTACAGGTCATGGTTGTCTATTGTTCTATTTATATGCTTCTCGTCTATTATTATCAGGAGAGCCTTGTGCGTGTTCGCTGTCTTATTCCTTAAAAATGAGAATTAATATGACAGTATTGTGGATGTACAGAAGAGGTGAACTTTGAATTATATGTCCATGGATATAGGCAGTTTGGCGCAACACTTATATAAAAAAATAAAAGTATTAAGTTTGCTATGTTTTTTATTCACCTAAATCATACGACACTGGTTGTCTTATATCTGAATGTCTTTAGACTTACTTTCAAATTAAACGGGTTATACCTTTTCACCATGTTATTTAACAAACTCTGTTACTTGTCTGTCAAGTGTGTGTGATTTACTTTATATCTATAGGAGATCAGACATTACGTACTATTAATATACTCTTTGGGTATAGGTTTTTTTTCAGTTTGTCAAGGCGACTATTAGACACACGCGTATTTAATTTCCCTCGCGTAAGTTGCTATGGCCACAGTCAAGTTTAGCCAATAATATTTTCTCTCCACAGCCTTCCATAAACAAATAGCCAAACTATTTAATGTAACACATTTTTGACAATTTTAGAAAATTTTCTGTATCTGTGATATTTTTTATTGTTGCGAGATCCTGTTTTTAAAGAAATGGCGTATAATTTTGATAGCGGTCAAGTGAGTAATAGTTTTTATATTTTTAAGTACGATTGGGATCGAAGACCACAGTGTCGGTAATAGATAAGACTATAGTAGGACTAGAATATCTTCGTTCCTTCCGGTTGACGTGTTTCATGTTTAAGTTTTTTACTTCTCCATTTCGCCAAGTCCTCGAATCTTCCACTTAAAAGTCATCACACTCATCTTTTTTAATATTCTAAATCAGCGTCTCATGAGTTTTGTTAGTTTGACCGAATGTTCAATAAAAGTAAAAGTCTTCGGAATATTTTTATAATGAAAGTAGTAATGTTTTGTTTGACTTTTAATCTTTCTATACTGTTGTAAAACTTATGTTTTATTACAATCAAATTGTCTAAAGCTACCAACATAAGTTTTATCTTAATATATATATAAATCTCGTGTCACAATGTTTGTCCTCAGTGGACTCCTAAACCACTAAACCGATTATAATAAAATTCGCACACCATGTGCAGTTCGATCCAACTTGAGAGATAGGATAGCTTACATCTCAATTTATTGCGAGCGAAGCCGCGGGTAACAGCTAGTGTATCTATAAATTAAATCTGTAAATATAAATGAATTCCCATTGCGTTGTCATCGCATTACGCCTGAACGGATGAAACAATTTTTCCTTATTATTTTTTTGTTTTCTTATTGTCAGGAAAAGGTTCTTATGAAAAGAAAAATCGACAAAACTGCAGGTAAAATGGAAAAAATAATAGGTTAATGTCAAGCTATGCGGAGGTCGCCGGGTTGGACATTATTATCATATTTTATGTGTGGTACCCATAGTCTATTCATATTTCATTAATTTTTAATAACTATTGATTGTATACAAAATAGTCAATAGCACAAGTAAATAATTTTAATCTTAAATTTCCCAAAAAGCGAGTTTATCATAAATTAATTCAATACTAACTCACCGTTTGTAATTTTAATACGTTGTATTTAAAAGTCCAATTATATGTTGTTGCTATGATTTAAAAACAGAAAAGAAATATTTTCTCTAGCAATCGCGAAATGTGTGAGTCCTGTCAAATGATTGGCCCTCATTGGTAGAGGAGTTAGCCTATATGCCTCATTCTACCGACTCACCTTTAGGCGTGGGTACTCTTTTCGACGGGGGTAGTCATTTGTATGATGAATATAGATGACTTATTAATAAACTCCAAGTTTTAAACTGACTATACCTTGTTTTTTAACCTCAGAAACTGATGGACAGTTACTTTACTCTTTGCTGAATTGACAGATGTAAACGTCAATTTTACAATTAATAATGATACCTGTGTTTTGTGTGTCTCATGATACCGAATTTTCAAATCGTAAATTAATGTCGATATTAGAAGAATGGAAAGCCTTTAGCCTATTTTTTTGATACTTCAACTCTAAATTTACTTTCCACTTTTAACTAACATAGAAATTTCATACTACTCTTTTTTTTTATTTAAGATATAGTACTTCCGAGATATTTCTGTTGCCACATAGTCTAAGTCTGCCGATGAAATCGAGGAAAATACGCGAATTACAGACTAATACACAGAAATACTTGTATACTAAGTTATAATTGAGTTAGCAAATATGTGTAGGTATATTCCTCCCTGACAGGCAGCTCGTAAGAGGTGAGAAAAGGCGAAACGGGTCATTACCAACAATACCATTCGTGATAGAGTGCTATACAGCAACTTGCCTGGATAGGGATCCCCCGCCTTACCTATTCCTGCCGACATAGATACATAGTCGTGTTTCAGTCCGGAGGGTAGGGTTGCAGATAGACTCGCACAATTGGCCTCAAAGTGACGCACCTACAACATATATGATTCTATACGGTTCGGTTGTCTGTTACTAGCAGGGGAGCTTCGTAATTGTTCGCTCACTTTTGTCATATAAAAATTGTTGTTTCTGACGCAAAAATAAAGAATTTAAAATTAAATGAATACGAAGCTTTTTGAAGAAGGGCTTCTTCAGGTAACTCCACAGCGATGTAAGGACTGTATAGCCTATGTGTTAAAAACCAAAGACAGGACAGAAGAAGGTTCTTATAATGAGAAAAAACCGAAAAAGTTTTAGAGAAAGTGGGTAAAACAATACTTTAATTATTTTTTCATACAAACTGTAAGTAGCTGTTAATTTTAATCGATACGAAGTTCGCCGGGTCGGCTAGTTATACACATAGATGACGAATTAGATAATTTTGAGTATTCAAATACCGAGTCATTATCTGAATAAAAAACTAAATTAATATTTAAATATACAAGTGCTATTTTTTACAAATTTTGTTATGTAAAAATACCATTAATGAAATTTATTAACCAACGATTATGAAGCATAATATTAATGGTATATCAATTAATTATAAATACACATGTTTCGATTTTCCAGAGTAACTTTTAAAATCGGTAATAGATCTTGTTAATATTTTTCGATAATGGTACGACACTATTTATGAATTACAACATTGCTAATATCAATTTAGTCTGAGATTAAAAAACAGGCTATGCTTTATATTATCTTCACACATTAAACGACATTATTTCATCTATTTATGAACAAACGTTTTCTCATTGTTATCTATTTTAGAGTTAAATAAAATAGGTTTGCATGCATATGCGCCAAAAACATTAACCTAGCATTGCTGGTTAAAAAGTGTCAATGGATCATCACACCCTATTTTTAGGGAAAAATAATTATTAATAAAAAACCATTGCATACGTCAAACATGGATTAACATCGTACACAAAGCTGTGAAAAATAGTTATCCGCCTCAATTCAGAGTCACCCTCTTTCAAGTATTCAACTATCATATCCCAGCACATAAAAAAGAACCTTATGCCTTGAACAAAAGGTACAAAATATATATGCAAATAACATATCATGTTTAGTATGTAATTGGATGTATCTAAGTTGGATTAAAGGCATTACAATTTGTTCGCAAATAAAAAATGTTCTTCAGTAAAATGGGATGAGGGGTCGTAATGGCCAGTGCAGGTGCACGGGTGTTAAAAAACAAATGGAATTAACTAATCTGAATGAAATAGATACTTGTTTTGTGAGACGGACAATTGAATCAAATGATATATTGTCTGGGATATTGGTGTTTATCCATTAATAAAATATATTGGGTGAAATTGAAAAAAATACAGCATCAGCCTTTCCCAAAGTGGGCGATAACGCCCCCTTGATGGCGCTGGAAGCCTAGAGGGGGGCGGTATAAATCTTGAAAAAAATGTTTTTTTTTAAACTAGGCGCAACAAATATGTTATTGAGGTTATTGACAAGAAAAAAACGAGGGGGGGGCGCTACAAAACAACTGATTTTCAAAGTGGGCGTTACATGAAATAAGTTTGGGAACCTCCGGTCTACATCAATTAAATAGTTAAGTTGTAAAAGCTGTGTGTTTTTTTCTTCGGATAGTGTACTCTAAGTAATGATTTTCCCTTATACAAGAAAAATTTTTGTTTTATTAAATTTTGTATTTAAAAAAAATAGACAAATAGTTTGGTGTATTTATGTGATCATGATTGGTACCCACCTACTTGGTACCCATTGGAAGAAAAAATAAATTTTATTTGAATTTAAAATCGCGTAACGTATATCGTAACTCCACTTTCCGTTTGTCGCATTTTTTTGAGTTCACCCGGCATATGCCATTATGACTAGTGATAGGAATAAGTACTAGGTAGTGCCTATTCACTTAAAGTTCAAACAACAGAGACAAGAAACTCTTAAAGAATTAATTTTTTTTGGGACCTCTGTTCTGCAATTCGGGACAACACACAATTTGGATTAAGTTATTCTTCTCTATTTATCTAACGTTTGCGACTAGACATAACATAATAAATAACATTACAACCATGTTATTATAGAGTTATAAATTATAAACTTTGCATACCTTTGCATATTTCCAAAGCTGCTACTAAATATAGACAAAACTCATACCTAATAAGAGCGAGCAGGTCTTTCAATCGTTTATGTAAAAATCTAGATATTGATCCATTTATAATCAATGTTTCTAAAGCAAGGCGATGCTATAGCAACAATTACTTTTTGCAGTGATCTATTAATTTGAATTGTTTTTATAATTATTCTTACTCTGTTTTTTTTTTCATTTTAAGTTGTCTGTTTAACATTATTTATTTTCTACAAAAAAAATTCTAATATTTTGTTTTCTAGAATTCGATATGTTTCGTGTATCATGGTGGAGTGTTAACATTTATATATTAATGTTTAATATGTGTCTATAAGTGAGGGCCTGTTATTGGCTTACTGTTTTTTTTCTGTTACCATTTTAATTGTATAAGTTGCTGTTGGTCTTCCATGTGAAATAAATAAATAAATGTTTTATCTAGATCCTAAGCACGCTTAAAGTAATTAGATATAGACGAATGACATATTCCGAATGACATATTTTTAGTGTATTTAAGTGTTGTCCCGAATTCCTGGTCAGATGTCTTTTTTTTATGATACTGGAAGGCAAACAAGCAGACGGATTTCCTGATGTTAAGAAACTCACGCCGCCTAGATACACCAAAGGTAATGGTGCGTTGCCAACCTGAGGCCGGGATGTTAGGCCTCGAGCAAAAGCAAGTTTACCGGCTACCTTACCCTCCAACCGGAACACGTCATGACGTTATGGCGGCAGGAATAGGTAAGGCGGTAGTACCAATCGGCGAATCGCTGCTTAACTCTACCACCTAGTAGTCTCAAAAAAATACACTCACGCATATATGACAATGGTATGTATATTCATACCATGTGTGTGTGTGTTTTATTTTTATTTCTATTCTATATTACACACAAAATATTAGGTCCTTACATATCAAATTGGCATTTTGTATTAGAGGTCGATCCCTTTACTAAACCCATTCGGAAGCTTATCAAATCTTTGAAAGTGGTTAGGACTTTCCTGCGGAGCTGAATTTTTTGCTTTTGCAAGGGGAAAAACAAAAGTTATCAAAATTAAAAAAAATCAAGTAAGGTCCGTGAAGTATAGTCGATGATTTAGACATTCCAATTGAAACTTTTCTAATTTAGTAGCCGTCTGATGTGCAGTGTGTGGTCTAGTGTTGTGAAGCAGCGGTGACGTGGACTCTACTCAACGCCGTAAAGCGATGGACCAGCCTCGGTTATTTAGCAGCTAGCTTTTCCATCTCGGTTTGCCATTGCTGACAATAGGCTGCCGTAATCGCCTGGCCAGATTGAAGAAAACTGTAAAGAACGACGTCGGCTATAGTCAATAAAACACTTGAAATAACTTTTTTGGATCAATTTTCGATTGGGGCATGATTTAAAGCTTGCCAAGTCCAGCCATTGCAATAAGCGCCACCGATAGTCGTAGAGAATCCACTTTTGATCACAATTAATGATTCGATTTAGAAACCTTTTATTATTGTGCCGGTCAAGTAATGTAACGCAGCAGTCGACGCGCGTTTGCTTGTTTGTTTAACTCAATTAGTTAAGAACACACCTTTCAAGCTTTTTAATATTAACAATATTTAATATTAAAAATGATCGCCTCTGTGGTCTAGCGGTCCGGGTGTTGGACTTGACTGCATGAGGTCCTGGGTTCGAATCCCGGGTCGGCCAACATAAAGAAAATTGGATTTTTCCAATTTTTCTAATTAAAAAAGAATGTTGGTCGGAATTGGAAATGTGCCCGGTTGGCGATAGGCTTGCTACCTATCACATTATGGGACTTAGTGTCTTCGGCTAGTCGTGGGTGCCTTGGTTGTTCTTTTGCATACCTCTTCGGGGATATGGGCGTGAAGATACTTTTTTTTTTAATATTAACAATTTATTTTAAGTACAATAAAACCGCTATCACTAACACCGCAGCCTGCGTCTAACTCAGACGTAGTTTGCGATAGTTCTACATTTACAATAGCCTTCAATTATTCATTGTCAATTTGGGTCTCTGGAACGGCCGGTACGACGAAACGCTAATGTCATAAGAACCTAATATAAGTAACTTAAGTGCTTTAATAGTTATATAAAAGTCGAGCTGATCTTTAAATGCGATCTTTTTAAAGAATTTCCAAAACAGAGAGAAGGCTGTATAATTGCATGATGAGTGATAAGTATGCAAAATGCATAAGATGATGCAATAAGTATTTCTATGTATTAGAATCGTTGACTAACACCCATAACACAAGCATATAATTTGCTTACTTTGGGGTAAGATTCAATTTGTGTGACTTGTCCAGGGTTTTTTTTTATTTATCAATGTTCCCAAATGTTCCAGTCTATGGGGTAGGGTATCCGGTGTACTAAATTAAACATCAAATTAAAGTAACATCGTATATCGTCAATGAAAAAATACAAAATCACCGGAACAGTAATTTCTTTTAAAGTTCACGTAAATACTACCTGAAATTATGGATATTTTTAGAGTTGCGTGATTTACGTACGAAATACGGATGTTCTGTCGTGCCGTGATGGAGTAAAACCAACATGGCCGTAAATACTTATAAATAGACCATTTTTACGTAATATGGAAAGGTGGATTTCCTGATTGCAAGAAATATATCATTCTAACAGATGTAAGTTGTTACTGGTATGTTATCTACCTGAGGCAGATTAATCCTCTTGCGTTAAATTAAAAAAAATCAAAATAGATTAAATTACGTAGATCTATAAAAAAATTGTTATAACGCGACTATATAATTCTAAAAACTATCACCGGATCGGAACGCGGCCACTCACTGAGAAGATCCGGCGAAAGAAACTCAGGGGGCTTGTCTTTTTTCTTATAAATCTAATTTACAAGTTTATTACATTTACAACTAATTTGGTATTTGTTATGAAGAGCAATTAATCCCAAGCAAATAATATAAATAAAATCACCTGCTATCTAACTCTTGCAAATGGAATACCTACATGTTGGTCCGCGTATCCTGTGTAGAATACTCCATCTGTCTTCCTGTCAAGCAGCTCTCAACAGCCGAGCAAAGCTTCGCCGTTTCTGGTAACTGGCTAGGTTTGAATACAATGATAGTAAAGGCATATAGGTAATAGGCCTGGTTGCCGGGGAGTTTGTTTTGCAGTTTCTTCTCCTGACTTGCTAGGGTTGGAAGCGATGGTAGTGTACAGTAGATAGAATAAAAATTAATCTACCTTTAAAATGATTTGTAATAAATTATGAAGCTTATCAAACGTATAAATAAATAAAACATCTATAAAAAGTATAAATAAGTGCTGTGATTTAAATGTTAAAATGTACTTATATAAATATTTAATTTCTCTAAATTTAATTAAAAATTTGCACACCACAATGTGTTAGAATATGTTGTATGCTTAAATATCTTTGTAACAACTTTTTAACACACATATTCCGCAAATAAATAAGTTTAATTTTCATTTTTATAAGGTTTAATGAATCATTAACAACACGATTGGTGATAGAGTAGCCTGCTGCAACCCGTCCAAATAGGGATCCATCGCCTTGCCTATTCCTGCCGCCGTAATGACAGTGTCATGTTCCGGTCCGAAGGGTACGCTAGTCGGGAGACAAAAAAATTGTCTAAAACCCTAGCAACAAGATAGCAACGCACCTACAACATCTATGGTGTATTTAGACCACGGTTATTTTATACCACCAGAAGAATCCTATTGCTCTTGTTCTTCATCTTGTCACAAAAAAATCGCGACAATGGCAAGCGGTATTACGGTGACCGGTATTACAAAACTGGACTTGTCCTAAAACTTATAAATTATACTTATTACTTATAGATTATACTTAGTACTTATAAATTATACTTAGTACTTATAAATTATAGTAGAGGATTATCATAAATTATTGTGGTGATTTAGAAAATAAATGAGCGTATGACATGTAGGGGTAAATAATAATTTGCAACCCCTTCATCAAAGGGATAATAGTCAACGCCTGGTTTGGTAAGGGGCGGGTGTGACACCTGATCAAAGCAAAACGCGTGACGCTATTGTACTTTATGGATCATTACATTTTTTATCATATTTTGTAAAAACAATAAGGTGCTCCGAAAACCATAACCTTTACCATTTTGGTGATGGTTGTTAATGGCTATCTTATGGTCAGGATTTTATATGTGAGCAAATTTATCGGCTTACTTTTTGTCACGGAAAACGATAATGGTAAACACTGATGGTGCAGCGTCAGGAATAGGTACGGCATTGGTACTAATCGGGACGAGCTAGTTCATAACACTCTACTACTAATTCAATAATTAAGTGACATTTCTCTAGATTTCATTTGTTTAGAGGTTTTTTTTGAATGACTAATGTGTTGCCAACCTCGCGGTTTTTACAACTTCAGCGAGCTTTATATTCAGAGGTAGAAGCAGGGTATCCACAACAACCACATATTTATTTAATTTATGTCCATTTCCTCGTGTCAGTACGGGTTTGTTGTGTATAGACTATCTGCAACCGAGCATAGCTAAAATGGGTTATTACCAACCGCATATGTTACAGGTGCAACGCAGTCCTGTGGCTGGAGCATTTGGTAGTCTACCGGCTACTCTTATCTTTAATTAACCCAAGTGCAAGTTAGAGAAAAATATATATTTGTCATATTTTAAAATTTTTAAATGATGACAGCGAAGTCGCTTCCAGTAGGGTTACTCTTGAAGCTCGATTCATGCAATATCGGAAATTGGAATCGAGTATGTAATTTTAGGTACTCTTGAACACAATACTGACTAATTATTAACATTTTGTTAATAGTAAACAATAAATTGTTTTGTCAGATTAGCTGAATTCATTTCTAACTTATTGTTAATAATCCGCTAGAACTGTGTCCAAAACTACCTAGTGACATATACGATTCCAATTTCCATTTCGCATGATATCGAGGTTCAAGAATAACCCTACAGAGCGGCACTTATATGCTTGACTGGCAGTAAACTAATACTTCGAAAAAATAGCTTTGTTTAGAGCGGGTTAGTCAGAGAGTTTAGTTCAGAATGTATTTATTTTTAGTTAGAATAATACCCTTTACCCGGCGCTGTAATATTTATAAATTATTTAGTTTGTCATCGGCATTAAACTTTAATTTGGGACGATTCGGCACGTGATCGACCCGCAAGTCGCGTGCAGCCCTACCCCTCTCATTGCAAATCAAAAGATGTTTCGACTTCATGTATAATTTACGAGTTGATAAGTTTGCGATTGGACTAAAATACATCCTTTTACAGTTTAAAAAAATTAAAACTTGTAGTGGAATCTCACCCTATAGTAGTTATTCTTATAAATCGCCTGTGTGGTCTAATGGTTTGGAGTTATCATTGACTACATGAAGTTCTGAATTCAATTCTCGGGTCGTGTAAATGACTGAATATCTGTTTTTTTCAATCTTCAAAATTGAAAATATAACTTTTGTAACTTTTTTGTTGCCCGACCCGGGGTCGAACCTTTAGAAGTGATGTCAGATGCCGGGACCGTAAGACCACAGTCATTAAATTATTCGATTCTCTTTGTAAAAAATACAATCTGCTTTGGCAGCCAGTATGGGGCGAGCATAGACTATAAATATGTCATTTCAAACTAGACAACTGGTCAGAGGGTGCTATTCAGCTACTTGCCCAGGTTTCCTATTCTTTTCGCTATAATGACAGACAGATGAACATATTGAGAGGGTGGAAGATTAAGATTACCTCCTACCATTAGTAAATACTTAGTTTGAATATGTTTATTTGTATAGTTCAACAAAGAAACAAAACCAATACGCCTGGGTAACTGGCAAATCCCAAGATGGTCTCCGACACGAGCTCGGCCTTTAGAGATGCGACCTGATCCAAAGCCGATCTGCGACTTAAATGGACGCTTCCTGCCTGGAGCTCCTCGTGGTTCTTCAAAATGCTTCGGACATTACACTGGCACATGGGATTTACCACGGAAGATAACAAGGGCAGTCGGTAAGTATTTTTACCATCTGCATATTCATTAATATCATCATATTAGCTTTAGTCCTGGTTGATCCTTAAGCGACGGAACCCAGGGCCAGCTTCGCTGCTTTTTCTTCTTCACTTTGCACGGTCTACCGTGTCCTCGACAGTTAGTCCATTAGCGCACATGCTTTGTGCCAAAACATGTAGGCAGTGTTTCTTGAGTCGGCCTCTTTTACCGGTGCCTAATGGTTTTTGGCGTTTAAACATTTATAACCCCCATAGCTTGCCGGTTTACGTAAAACATTACGTACCACTTTAGGCGACTTTTTTGCAGTTTATATGTCACACACACAAACACATTTAACAACCTGTCCTTAATGTACCTAAGAACAATCTCGTTCACGTCAGCTTTTAAAATAAATCCGCATTGAAATCAGCCCATTTGTTTAGGAGTTGGATGTCACATACATACACACATCGACAAACTTATAACATCCTTTTTTTCCATTGTGGGTTAAAAAGAACCTTAGAGAAAATGTGAACCAATAGGACAAGTCTTGACAACGCTATTACTTACCTACTAATTGACATGGCAACAGACTTATTTAAACTTATAAATCTCGAAGATATCATTTTGACTAGGTTTGTGTGAATTTCTAATCGAAGTCTGACTTGTTCGATAACACAACAGGTGTTTAATTACTTGTTATAATTATATGTTATCAGCGTCGCACATGTTTTTGTAAGACGGACTTGAGATATAAAGCTTAGGGGAATAATGTGCGACTCTATCATGACTCATCTACCTATGCCTTTGGAGCGTGTTCCCGCTGACAGGGTTACAGGGCTGACAGGGAAAATCCTTATACTTGTAATAGGTTCTAAAAAATAAGAAAACAATAAAAAAGACTTATTCATTCATACCCATAACTAGACCACAAGCGATCATAGGCCATATTTTTCCGCTCTATCTAAATAAAGCAAATTGTCATAGAAAAAAATAATATGTGTAGCGCTTCCATTGACGACGTCACCGCCAATGCTGCGCCGAGCCCAGCCAAGCCAAGCCAAGCCAGTCGGTTATATTGTCTGTGCCATAGACTGTCTACAATGTCTTTCGACTGAATGGTGACGTCACGTCCGCCGGCTAATGTAGTCACGTGACCATAATGGGTAGCCAAGAGTGGGGTAAAATGTATAAAAGGCTCGGGAGCTCAATTTAACGCAGATTTTCTTACGATCAACAAAATAAGACGAATCTCTGTTTGTCGTACAATTTGTAAAATAAATTAATTAATTTGCATTCGTAAGGAGTTTTATTGTGATCCGTTTTATATGCGAACTACATACTTTTTTCTATCATGAGCATGTGTTAGGGATATGATATCTAAAACTAAACAACTAATTTACGCATCATAAAATTCTATGTTTTTGTGTAAAATGTGATTTTGGAACATGAAGCAAGTTCTGAAGAATTACTACCTTAATCCATGAATGTCGAATTCATAAAAATCTAAAATCACGAGATGACTTATAGGGCAAGTCATGTATATACATAAAAAAAATATATTTTAGAAGTGTACTCTCGAACACATGACATGTACATGTAGGTACCTACGCAACAGAAAACATTTCGTACTTACCAATTACCTAAAAGCCACGGCCCACGGGACGACAATGCACTTCTTTGTTTGTTTCTCATAAAAAAGTTTTGGTGTCTAGGCGACGAGTATTCCTTACCTACAGGAAATCCAATTGGTTGTTTTTGTTCCGGTACTAGTTCAAACGTATTGACTTGCTAAAATTTGGCGCATATCGATGAATGTGAACTACTTTTTCTTCAACAGTTCAACACATGCACGATCTACTTCCTTGTTTCTTTGTATGCCGTGTTGCTAAGTAATTTGGTTTTGGTAATATTTTGTCAAGCGGTAGCCTCATTGTTGGTATCAGGAGTACAAGTTGTGTAGTACGCTGTACGAGTATAAATCTGAGTTTAGCACGCGATATATAAGTTAATGGGATTATTCTGAATGTACGAACTAAGTTTGAATTAGGTTTGCAAATCTTTGAGAACTTCACTGAAAGATCGTATTGTTTATAGACTTAGCTCAAAATTTCATATAATATTGAAATAAATTATGATTTGTATTATTTATTTTTACCGTAGATATATGATGACCAAATTGCCCCAAAGTTGATTATTCTTGTGCTTTATATTGTTGAATTAAGTCAGTAGTTAGTCTTGCAAAGGATTGACCGCTATTCCTAACACTATATTATTAGAAGCGGGTATTATCGTGTTCCGTTTGGGAGCTTAGTAAACTTACTATTTAGGTATTTATTACTGAAAAGATAATCCGCTTTGCAAAAGACACACATCTTTCGGTACATATAATATTCACTGATAGTAAGACCACATTGCAACCCATCAGTGTAGGGATAAAGAAAACCATCTTCAAGCCCGTATCCCCGAAGTGGTTGGCAGAGGCACAACCAGGGCACCCACGACTAGCCGAAGACACTAAGTCCCACAATGTGATAGATGGCAAGCCTATCGCCAACCAGGCACATATCCAATCCCGAGCAACATTTTTTTATTAGAAAATTGAAAAAACTCAATTTTCTTTTTGTTGCCCGACACGGGATTCGAACCCGGGACCTCATGCAGTCAAGTCCAACACCTGAACCATTAGACCACCGCCTTACCTATTCCTGCCGCCATAATTACAGTGACATGTTTCGGTCCAGAGGGTAGGGTAGCCGGTAGACTTGCACAATAATTGGCCTAACACCTCGGCCACAAAACAGCGATGTACTTACAACAGCTTCGGTATTTGTATGCCACAGTTTTCTCTTACCATAGGTTTCCTGTTACAATTAGAAAAGCCGCGTGATTTTTATATTATCACATAAAAAAAGTCTATAAAACAAAGGTTCTAATCATTCCCGTTTAATGCTTAGCTGAAGAATTACAAAAAGAGCCACCAGATGGAAGATTCCCCGACTGGATCAACCTTCGTGTACAAAGGCCAAAGGCAGTTTCAACGCGCATGCGTGGTGGAAAACGCGGGAATGAAAAAACGAAGGCGGAGACCAGTGAAGGAGACACATTCGAAGTAAGTTTACGGAGTTGTGTACACGAGTGTACTAGTGGGTTCAGTCGTGGAATACTTCTATCGACGCTTTCGAGTGAGTTTTAGATTTCACGAATATTATAAAATCACAAGCAATCTGTTTCCTCGAAACAATAAAGGCATACCGAAAATTGGTTACTTGATGCTTCTAAGGTTTTTTTGGGGTTATTCCTATATCCTGGCGTATAGATTTTATGATGTAAGTAGACCTGATGAAGACTTTAACTGACATAATAACAAATGACGGCGGTTATGCACCTTTACTACCTTTATTATCCATGCGCAATTTAAATGTTTCATCATAGGTGAATCTTCTAGTTGTTTGCCTTTGAAAATCCATTGTAAAAAGGTCTAGGTGTACCTAGTTACTTCGACAGTTTTATTATTACAATAAATTGTATTTAAAGAGGTACTATTAGGGTACTTACTTATTTATATGTTACCGAAAAAGTCGAAAGCTAAGTACCTACTCTATGCAAAACTTATTTCACCCGGTTAGTTTTTATCCTTATATTTCAATCTAGATATAACATGTATACGATATTATAACCATTTTACTGTAACAACAATATACATGGTATGATCGCCTTGTATATTACTTTGTCATGACGTCAGTGCTCGCCATTATTGTATTTTGTGTTTGGTGGTAGAATTGCATACGCACAGCAATAAAATGACGACGCACCAGTGATATCTAACCACGGTATCTTAATGAAAGGTGCCTTTTTATTCGCTCTTTAATAACATCCTACTAATATTATAAATGCGAAAGTTTGTAAAAATGGATGAATGTTTGTTACTCTTTCACGCATAAACTACGAACGGATATAGATGAAAATTTACAGGGATATATGTTATACATCAAAATATCAAATAGGTTACAATTTATAAAAAAATATAATTTGGCACGGGAACGAAGCCACGAGTGGAAGGTAGTATAAATAAATATTTATTATCTATTTTTTTTGTGATAGGTCAGCGAACATACACACACGTCTTATTATGGTAAGAGACAATCGTGGCCTCTAAACACCATAGAAGTTATAGGTGCAACGCTGTACTGAGGCCGGGATGTCAGGACTATTGTGCAAGTCTACCGGCTACCCTACCTTCCGGATCGGAACATGAATAAGTAATTGTGGCGGCAAAAATAGTTAATATAATATAATAATAAATAACCTGGGGGACTTCCGTATATTGACCTGCCAACAGCTGTCTTACAAGACATTGTGTTTTTGAACTAGAAACCTATAGAGATATCAAACTAAATCAATTCAGCCATTTTTAAATTACAATTACACAAGAATTATATGTATTCAGATAGGATTTTCGAATATGTAGATGAAGTTGGAAGACTGGCGGATTGGTACTAATTGGTAGTAATTAGATTACACTGATGCCTGCTACTTTTACATTAAAACGTGTATAAAATCTTTAAAATTAGCTGTTTCTGCCAATCAAAAATATTGGAAAAAATAAGGTGTTGATTAGAGAAAAACTTTTTTGGTTTTCTTATTTGTTTAATACCATATTAAAAGAAGACTACTATTTCTCAGTCGGTTAAGAAGCTAGGGATTGATATTCGTTTAAAGATAATCGTAGATAGTACAAATTCCCTCAGACTTACGGCCGAACTCAAAGACGTTAATCAAGTTTTAAACTGTCATCAAGCCACTATTTTTGTATGGACTTGTCATCTGAATGACCGGTTATAAAATAATTAACATTTCTGAGTGCAGTCGTTGGTCTAGTTTCATATACAGTCGTGGTCAACTAATTAGGGACATGCAAGATAGTGAAGAACAATAACCAGTTATGTACATACAAATATAAAACCCTATTGATTTCTCAGTAACTATTATTTGTATAATTTAGTCCGATTATTATGCTTTAAATGGCTGTAAATAAAAGAATAAATAAATAGAAAAAAGTATTTAATATCAAAAGTTGAATATGTATTCAACTTTAAGGTATAATTCTGCAGCTGGACATTTAATTAAAGACAGTAAACTATAATGAAAAATAGAGTTAAACAAAACGAATAATCTGCAGTATTATTATATCTTTAACAGCTCCATTTTATTACGTGTAAAATCAGTACCCAGTAGCAAAACCTTTGTTAGTAATTACCGCTTGACACCGATGTGGCATAGACATTATCAGTTTCTGGCATGTTTCGACAGGAATGTTCGCCCATGCCTCACAAAAAGCTTCATTAAGTTCATCTAAAGTTGTGGTACGATAAGAAGCTACTTTTTTCTTGATTTCGTGCCAAAAGTGCTCTATTGGGTTAAGGTCCGGGCTATTTACTGGCCAATCTAGCACCGATACTGACTGACTGGTAAGAAACGACTTGACTGAACGGGCGGTATGTTTCGGGTCGTTATCATGCTGAAACGTCCATATAATAGGGAGATGCTCCTCAGCATAGGGAAGCATCGTTTCCTCCAATATTGCCTTGTATTGATGTTGGTCTAAGTTACCCTGAACTTTCCTCACAGGTCCCACTCCACGTCCAGAAAATGAACCCCACAAATTTCATGTTTCCACCGCCATGTTTCACCTGCTTTTTTGTGAATCTTGGATTCATTTCCGCTTTTACTGGACGCCGTACGTATTGCCTTCCATCTGAAGAAATCAAATTAACCTGGGTCTCGTCAGAGAATAATACATGTTGCCATTGGGCGTAGGTATAATGTCCATATTTACGTGCAAACGCCGAACGAGCATTTCTATGTTCTTTCTTCAACAACGGTACTTTGCGAGCCACTCTCCCGAACAACCCTGCTTATACCAGACGACGTCGAACGGTCCTCGCTGAGACACCAGCTCTTTCGTCTGTCCCAAACACTTAGTGTTTAATGAAAATAGAGCCTAGAAACGGATCTTTCTTAGCTAACCTGGTTACCATTATATCTTCTTGCGGAGTTGTTTTTCTCGATATTTTTGTTCTGGGTACATTTAAATCTGTGTTATTGCGTCTGACATGTTGCACTGCATTGTATACCATAGTTTTTGAACAATTTGAATGTTCTGCTATCCTTCGGTATGGCCAACCATGCTCGACAACAAACTTAATAATTTTTCGTAGTGTTGGATCGCAACTTTTATTTTTACCCATTTTTCTTCAAAATATTTTTCAAAACTTAAAACAAATATCGGGATTGCCGCCAAAACTACCACGAAACAATAAGAGAAGAAGTAAAAAAGTATTGAGATTCAAATTTTGAAAATAGAACGCAATATCTCAGTGTCCCTAATTAAATGGCCAGTCAGCATTATTTGAACAAATAGCACTACGATAATCTATCAGCTATACTGGTACATAAATGACTAATTATACTTACATGTAAGAGATATGGAATATGGTTTAGACTCGTTGGAAAATAAAAAATAAATTCACAATTCGGTTCAACCAAAGAGTGTCCCTAATTAGTTGACCACAACTGTATAACATTATCATTGAAACACATAAATCCAAAACCGACCGTAAAATAACATTATTTTTTCAGCCAAATCTATGCCCCATCCACAAACAAAAACAAAAGAAACGTAACAAAGAAATGTGTGGCAACTAAACTAATATTTATTTTTTTACTAAATTTTTGCATGTCTGTACTTAAAAAAGGACAGGATACAAGAAGATTCAAAGAAGTTTTTCGAAGATAGAAATACAAATTTAGTTAATACGCAAGATAAAGACGATGATCCTCTAGGATTAAACGAAAAATTAGATGTAGCAAATAGTAACGGTGAAGTACCTTATATCCCAGGCTCACAGACTGACGAAGATAAAAGGCACGAAAGCTATGATATTTTAGTCAAAGATGCAGTAGAACAGATTCATGGTCCTCAAGAAGACAAAGAAGAAAAGTTTTTGCGAAAAGTGGCCGAAAGCGCAGAAGAAAATGTAATAGAAAATATGAAAAATGACAAAAAGGGTACACTGAAATTACCTTGTGTAAACGTTACTCAAAATTTCAATTTCGCTAAAAAAATGCATTCCACCAATTTGGAACACGAACCACTTCCAGATACGTTAGGATATCGTAATTTGACAAAAGTAGGAGAACATAGGGATTCTGACATCATAGTCAAACCATATGCTATTGGGTGGAAAGGATATGGAGCATCAGGGCCTACATGTTGTACTAAGTTGCGTGTTCATAGACCGAAAACATGCGATCCTAAAAAAACAGAAGAAGCAACTGATCAAAATAAGCGTCCGGCTACTTCACTTTTAGATTTAGGAAGACAATATCAAAAACCTTTATCTCTGATGGATTTAGCTATTTGTTGGGATTTCAAAGCAGCTGACACAAAACAGGAACCAAAACCACCGAAACATATAGATGGATCAAACGGATCTAAAGCTCCAGCTGTTTTTACAATGATTTACACGCCGAAGGAAGAAACTGAAGAGCACGTAGGTCATGCCCAACCAATATTTAACCAAAATAAATTGACAGATAATGGCCGTCACAGTGTACCATATTTTGAGAAAGATATGACAAAAGAGAAGAAAAAAGATTCGTGTGATGTGCAATATTGTCCGCAACATAACAAAATTGATAGTGCTAAATCTAGTTCTAGTCGTAAAAGCTCTATAAATTCTGGAAAGAAAGAATGTGACGGAGTGAACGGATGTGGCACTTTATCAGATATAAGTCGAAATTCTAACCGTGTATCGAAATTGAACAAAACTTATGCAAAAGAAGTAGGAAATAATGAAGCAAATAAAAACAAAACTTCTAATTCAAGTATCGAATCTTACGATAAAACACCTTTAGCACAAGGAAAGTTGAGACAAAGCTCACCAAATGAATCGCAAGAATCGAAACATTCTGTAAAAAATAGCGACTCGTCAAATAACAATAACAGATTTAGACAATGTTTATCATGCAATATGGAGAAAACTGAACCAAAGATACCCAAAGAAGAATACAAATTCGCATTAAAAGCTGGCAATCCAAACTCAATACAAAGTAACAGTTCTAACGATTGTAAAGGATTAAAAATACCAAAGATGCGTCATCCATATACGAAAAAATCGTACACGATACCCACATTAGCCCCTCCTTTTAGTATTTGGCGTGACGCAAACGCAACGGGTTATCCTGAACATTGGCGTTTAGCGAGCGTTTATCAACATGCTTATAAACCACCAGATCAACGACGAAAACCCTTAATTGCCAGTGTTTACCAGTAATATCTCCTTGTAAATCCCAGCCTAGTTTAAATAATAGAGGCCAACAACTTTAAATAGCAATGCTCTGAGATTTAGCCGTAAAACATGAAACAGACTTTTGTATTTATTAGTAGGAATTATATCAATTGCGAAATAGCCCTAATGTAAATTATGTGCTTAAAAATATTCCCTCTTACTAACGAAACTTACGCGCCAGTTGATCTGGTGTGTAACTACATTTTTACAAAAGTCAAGTTCCCCGTGTTGGTCCGGGCTCCTTTGCAGAATAGACCATCTGCCTTTCTTGGCAGGCAGCTCGTAAAAGGCGAGCACAGGCTTATCATCACTAACACCGTGACATCTGACTAGGTGGTAGAGTTTCGCAGCGACTCGCCCGGATTGGTACCACTGCCTTACCTATTCCTGCCGCCATAACGTCATGACGTGTTCCGGTTTGGAGGGTAAGGTAGCCGGTAAACTTACTTTTGCTCGAGGCCTAACATACTGACCTCAGGTTGGCAACGCACCATTACCATCTTTGGTGTCTCTAGGCGTGAATTTCTTACCATCAGGAAATCCGTCTGCTTGTTTGCCTTCCTATAAAAAAACACACACACCAGAACAACGGGCGCATAAGTTTAATAGTAAGGGGGATTAAGTATAAAATGCTCAGATATTCAAGGTTAGAAATATTCAAATAAGATTGTTTTGTTATTTTTGTTATCTTGTTAAGGTGACGACTATAATTACTCGTTACACAAGTTTAGTAAATATAATAATGAAAAAAATTCAACATATAAATGAAATGTATGTAAGTAGTTTTAAAATAGATTCTTTTCTTTAGCTCGTTTTGTACAGAACAATAGACTATTGCCATTGTACAAACATGTAACAGTATGGGAACTAAGCGTCGTTGATAAAGTACTTAACTACACTCTATTAAAGCAATAAGGTTTTCATTTTATTATTTTATCAATTGAATAGCAATAACTACGTAATTTACAAATAACATGAGTAGTTTATGAGTAGTTCAGTTAATCCCAGCAAAAGGTTACGCTAATGGCATTTTTGAAAAGATCATGTATACAAATAACGTGACCACTCGTCTTAGGGTGGCACTCGCTTTTTAATGTAGTGTTATTATCTATGCTCGCTACTACAAAACTGCGAAAATCGCACTTGTAGTTTCCATACTGTTTCATATTTATACTGCGCTATGACTGTGTAAAATAGACTTATTATTGATTTGGGACCACCTAATACCTATTGTGAAAATTACACAATAAACCGAACGAAACATTTGGGTTATCATTTAAAACCAAACACCTGCATTGATATCGTTTCCTATCTACTGAAAGTTTTATTGCTTAAAAGACATTGAAAACTGAAATTCAAGTAACATTATCATTATTTCGTAATTTAGGTAGACGATTTGTGCGAATTTTAAACTTATCTAATTTCTAAGTACGGATGTGACTACATTGCTTTTTTAGATTGAAAAGCAAATAATCGGACGGTTGTCCCGATGACGAAAATGTGAGACAATTGTAAACACCAAATAAGCTAATGGTGCGTTGCTGACACAAGGCTCGGATTTTTAGAGTTAACAGCTACCTTACTCTTCATACCTAAATACTATAGTGTGATGTTTTTGCTACAGAAACAATAACGCTGTACAATCACACAGAAAAACAAATATAATTTATAAAGTATCTCCACGCCCATAGCCCTGAAGACGTAGGCAGAGGCACAACCAGGGCACCCACGACAAGCCAAAGATACTAAGTCCCACTATGTGATTAGTGGCAAGCCTATCGCCAACCGAGCACATATCCTATCCCGAGCAACGTTTTTTTAGAAATTAGAAAATTGGAAAAATCATAGATTTAGAATGTACAAGATCAACAAAGCGTGGGAGAGAGAAGTCCTTGTCAGATTCAAATTGCCTTAGAGGAACAGAGAGAGAGAGTCAGGTACCTATGTGCCAATATTTACGCGAGTAAGAGCTCATAGTGTTCCTGTCATAGTGCATCGCTGTGAATTTTGTGAATTGTTTTCATAATCTTACTATTTAACTGGAATAAACTATAAAGGCAATTACGATGTCGTGTTCTGTAAGCGCTTGTGATGTAACAAAACGTTACAATCCTAATAAATACACATATCATAGGTAAATACAACTTTGACATAAGAATATTTAGAACTGCGTTTTGTTCGTTTTTTTTGCTACTTATCTGCTCAGAACAGGATTTTTACAATATATTTTTGTGCATTGTTCTATTTATAAGAGTATTTTGTAACCTTAAACGGCATAAGCAAAGATATTATGTAAAATATTAAATTCTTTGTTTACGCTAGGGCTTGACAACGCGGTGACGTCCTAAATATCGATGAATGTCAACCAAAGAGTATAAATACTCTTTAGCAAGAGATTTTAACATTGGTTGTTTAACCAACATGTGTTTAGAAAAATACATTTCTACTTAAGACTGAGATGCGCTTATACGTAATCTTTTTATGAATACTTGATATTATTAAGTTTAATCATTAACGCATTCACTGCCACCATCGCATATACTTACGTGTTTTCGTTACTTGCGT